>CAEFZY010014834.1:0-38316 GCA_903066815.1 Brachyrhaphis roseni
GATTGTTTTCATCAATCCTCACAAGTATTGGCGCCCAACCTGTTCATGATTTGTACACAACTTTTGCCAGTAGGTTTGATTTCTGACATTTTCCAAACTTGAAAATATGACCATTTTTGCACAATGTGTTTAGGTCATCTTTAATTATCCTCTGTTCTGTTCTGCAGCAGTCCCAGTATTATCATGTGAAAGTAGGACAGAAAAGGTTTAATTCTGGCATGTAGAAAGGCTCTGCACCATTTATTTTATAGGAATTGTTGCTTGAACCATCCACAGAGCAACCCTGTGAAACAGGACGACTTTTGCATGGATGACCCGACACCTCAGTGAATCAATGACCTTATAAACTGGCCAGTAAATGTCTCAACTTCAATGCAAAGAACTGAAAATTGTTTTAAAAATGTCTTTAATTCAAAAGTGAGCATCTGAAAACATTTCCTATGACAGAAACAGAAGCACTAGATGAATACAAAACAAGCTTTTTATTTTAGCTTGTAAAATCTGTCCCATCAGTGCAAAAGGTGGCCTGGTAAAATGTTCTGATAAGGCAGGTGAGTTTGTGTAATCAAGGACGCATAATAATTAATGCTGTAATTAGTCAGAGTGTGTAAACGTAGAGAGCGGCTGATTAGAGCGTGGTAATGGGATAATCCTGAACGTTTCCCTGCCGGGCGTCGTCACAGAGGAGTTAGAGGGCATTCTGGCTCAGGCCTGTGGGATTCAGGTTACAGGTAAGGCCTCCGTCTTGATCAGATGTCTCAGACAATTCATCTGCCTCACACAGTCACCTGGTCCCTCTCTGCAGCGTGAGCAAACCCGCCCGCTGCTGGTACTGGTTCTGTTTGGCCTGGGCGATTTTTTCCGTCAGGTCGGCCGGCTTCTCGAAGAAGTTCACCAGCGTCTGCTCGGTGAGCAGCGAGGCCAGGATCTGAGCGTAGCTCACCGTCCACTCGTCGTCGGCGGCCAGAGCCCCGTCGGACGACGCCGTGGGTTTTGCCGGCTTCTCCTCCGACGCTTTGGTCTGTTCGCGGTGACCGGCCTCGCCGATCTGCAGCACGAGGCTGGTTACCGTGGCGATGGCCTGGAACAGGTCGTTCTCCCCCGGGTCGCCGTGGAACATGCTGTAGAGCGTCTTGCAGAACTGGATGAACTCTCGCTGGGAAACGAGAGCAGATGTTAGATTTTAATACAGAGTAACTAACGTTTTCTTCAAGTTTTCATTAACTTCGTAGCAAAAACTTTCAGCTTTATATTGGAATAAATGGATTTTTTTTTTATTTTCCTTTTGCCTGATTTTGTTACTTTGTAATTTTGTTATTCATGTGAATTTTCATTTTGGTTTTTAAATACCAAAATTTCCAAAAACTTTATATTTTCCATATTATGATTGAATTTTTAAATATAAAATGCTTTATCTTTTGATCAGTCTGATCAAAGGTGCTTTCAATATTTTATTGAAAATGAAACATTTATTTATTTTCAATCTTGAAAAATAAATAAAAAGGCAAAACTGAAGATTACTTACTGCCAACCCCTCCAGTGTTCGTGTATAGATTGGATATGACTTGATTAACATGACTGAAAAACTTTTTCGGCTTTTTTTATTTTTTTTTATTTTACAATCACCTTTTTGCTCTTACTCAAGTCATTTCTCGGACAGATACTTTTTACTTTTATTTAAGTAAAAATATGTTAAAGTAGTGATACTTATACAATTTCTGCTAGCAACTAGCTTCCACATTAGCGAAGAAACAGAACCAAGTACAGGCTGTCTGCACATCCTTAAAAAGCCTTAAATTTGCATGTCTAAAGTAAGGCTTTAAAAATGTCCTAATTTCATTCGAAAAACATAAGTTGACCTTTAATGCATTAGTCAGAGGTCTTAAATTTCATGTTCCTTTTTTGAAATTTTCTGCAAGGCAAAAGTTTTGAGTTGCACAGAAACATCCTGACTGCGTTCTGTGACTCGAGGCCACGGCTAGCTGGGGCATGTTGGCCAGTGTTAAAAAGGTCGTTAAAAGTCTAAAATGACATCTGCTGGAACCTTCAGATGCTCTGGAAGCAGCTCTCGTTTTCAGCACCTGATTCATCAGCGGCAGAGGTTTGTCTGCGTCTTTCTCCTTCTCCTTGACCAAATCCTGCAGCATCTGCTTCAGCTGCTCCTGGTAGTCTTTCACTTCTTCGCTTTCTGAAACTACAGGAGCACATGTAACCAGATCAGGTTTATAAGAGAATGAATACGGTATTTAAAGAGACTTTGAGGGAAATGTGTGTTTTGGTGAACCTGGAGTCTCTTTGTTAATGTAGAGGGGCCTGCTAGTGGACAGCAGGGGGCTCCTGAGGGACGGTTCATCCTCACTCTCTGTCAGAGCTGCAGGCACGCAAAGAGCCAAGCGCATCATTCACAGTCCTGACAGCAACTCTCATGGTTTCATCACGTTAATAATCACCTGGAGGAATGTGGAGGCGGTAGAGGAACCTTATTTTCTCATTCAGCTCCTCACAGTACAGTGTGTCTGGAACAAAAGGAAAACATCAGGACGGCGGTTTTGTCTTCCAACAATCAGCTACAGAGCCGATGCGCTCGCTGCTGCCCACCCAGCCAGCTGGCGAACTCCTTGAAGGTGACCAGGTTGTCCCGGTCCGGGGCCAGCAGGGTGAAGGTGCGGTTGGAGAGCGTGTCCGTGTGCTGGCTGCACCCGGACGGCAACGGCGCCAGCAGCCCGTAGAGGCTTTTGAACTGCGGCCGGTCCAGCCGGTACTGTCGCTCCACGAACGAGTGACCGGAGTCGCCGTGCTGCCAGGCCGCGGCTTCTGCCGCCGCCGCGGAGCTGCTGTCGCCCCAGTACAGAGTGATAAAGTGCTCCGTCTGCAGGGCGGAGCGGAGAAGGTGACTCTTTTTATTCAGAAAAGATCAGAAGATATTTTAACCCGAGGAGGAACGAGAGAGTACCTTAAAAAGGTCGTACAGGTCGGACAGATTCTCAGGAGAGATGGAGACGTCCGGAGACACCAGGCGCAGCTACACGGCAACACACACAGCAACACACACAGCAACACACACAGCACAACGAATGTGGCTGACGGATACAAAGATGTGTTTACGTTCACTCAAGAGAAAAGAACATCAGCTCACAGTGTTTTCCTTGATGGTGTCCTCGTGGGCCTGCAGAACCCGGACTCTGTGCAGACAGCGAAGACGTTCGATGTGCCGCACCGTTAGGTCTTTGAATTTCTGTCAAGAGAAAAGATGATTTCATGATGAACAAAACAACTTTTACACCAAGAAAATGTCTGATATCTCACTGTACAAACACGGTACATGTCATACTGCCATAAAATACAGTAAAACTATTTACTGCAGGGGTAGAATTGACTAATACAAAAACCAGGAACTTTCTAATAGAAAATGTATGAACAAAACAAGAATAGAACATAAAGGTGAGCACCAATAAATCAGCCGATTTCCTTAGTTTTTGGTAAGAAAATCACCAACAAGAGAAATTAATTTTATCCTTAGTTTGTCGTTACGTTTAGTGACTTTTCAGATGAAAGAAAAAAATTGTGTTGGCCAAGATTGGATTTGAGACGCAAGGATTTTTAAAGATCAGTGCAGCTTAATAAAATAATACAAAAGTCAGGAAACACAAAACACTCAAAGAAAATATATGAACAAGAAAGTATAAAATAAAGAAGTGCAACAATAAATCTGATTTTCTCAATGTTGGGCGATAAACAAAAAACAGATCTTTTCCTTCCTTTAGGAACTTTGAACAAATGGTGTCGGCCAGAATCAGGCATCTGGTTTCTTAAAGATCGGTGATCGGCCTCCATCAGCCCTGATCGAATCCTTTAACAACATGATGTATTTGTACAATATTCTTTCTCTGCTCACCCCAAAGGCCTCGTTGATGAGGTCGGTGATGTCTGTGTGTCTCACAGCGGGAGCATCAGTGTCGCCGCAGCTGTTGTCCTGTGCGGCCGGCGACGGCGGCGAAACATCAGGTGACTCTTCACTCCCGACCTGATCGAGAAAACTGCAGAGGAAACGATGAAGGAGGGAGTTCACGCTCAACAGCTTCAAACAAATATAAAACCTTTTTTTCTTTTTGCGTGAAGACAAAAAGCTGACTTAGGTTTACCATGAACCCACCTGGTGAGGATCATGAGCGCCTGTCCGTCGTCGGTGCAGGCCGACAGCTGCGCGGCGTTGGCGTCCAGCACGGCCAGGCCCAGCTGGAAGATGGATTTGATCCCCTGGAAGAAGAAGCAGTCCACCACGCAGACGGCGCTTTGGAAGGGCAGGACGCTGAGGAAGAGGGTGAGGAACCAGGACAGGGAGACGGAGGACAGCGTGGACAGGTCAGGGACCTGCTCCGCCAGCTCCGGTAGGCGCTCCCTGATCAGCTCCTCAAACACAGACTGGTCCACCTGGGCTCCTGTAGGCCCACGAAAGCAGAGTCAAGACGTCTTATAGATGCCACACATGCATAACACATTCACAATGAATCGGTGAATGATTTCAAAAAGTGACTAAAATAAATAAGCATGCGCTGCTAGTTGGTCAGTCAAGATGGTGATGGTGAAAAGGGTTTAAGCTAACCCATGTTATTAATTATTTCTTTAATTTACAGTTTAAAATGAACATTTTTTGAACAAAAAGGAGTAGTCAGATTAAAAATAATATTACTTAGCCTTCTCTCAAAAGTCACTTTGCTTCAACGTAAACATCTACCAACCATCTATACATCTTTAGGTATTTATAGGGGGGAAAAAACAACAAAAATCATATAATATCTTTGAAATCATTCAAAATTTTGTTCGTTTTAAACTGTAAAGAAATAAAATAAGCAGAAAATAAATAAATTAATAATTTGCTTTCATGGCGTTGTTTTAAATAAACATTAACATTTTCTGATGTATGGATTTGTAAATGACCCCCCAAAAAAGCCACAGAAATTTTAGCTAAATAAAAAAGAAAAAGTTCTAGTTTTATAATATTTAAGAAACTTTTTTTTAATTTTCCGATTCTGGCCACTAGATGGCAGCATCAGTGCAACACCAGTAGGATGTCAAACTGTCCAGCACCAGGTTCTGTGTTTTACCCCCATTAGCTCCACAGGTTAGAGGCAGTGATACACACTTCATGAATTACACACTTCATGAATTACACACTTCATGAATTACACACTTCATGAATTACACAGGCAGCTCATCACTTGTTGTTGTTTTTCCCTCTTACATTTTTAACTAACAGGGATAAAAATGACTCCCGCTTATTATTTTCCGTCCAACCTGCGCCACACAGCCGGATTCTCGGAAAGCAATCATTGCTGCTTTAAAGATGAAAGAAGCCTGTGGACGTTAAAAGGAAGCGGAAATTGCTTCAAAAGCACCTGGCAGGTCAAAAATAAACAGCCTGTGAAACACAGGAAATAAGCCTCTTCGTTTGAAGGCTAAAAATAAGCTTCACCTTTAGGCTTTAGGAGTTTAAGACAGAATGTGTGATGGTTTACCGATGACCCTGCGGTTAAAGTAGTCGGGCAGCATCCTCTCACAAACGGCCACCAGCAGCCAGAAAGCTTCTTCTTCTTTGGCGTACAGCAGCAGGACGGAGGCAAGGATGTTCATAGACTGCATAGGAGGAGGAGAGAAACGAGGGAAGAAGAAGAAGAAAAAGGTTCCTCAAAACTCACAAGCTGGAGGAAGAAATTGGATTCAATGTGACAGAGACTCAAAGTAGCACGAAACGTAGAGGAATAAAAAATACTAAAACAAAACAACATCAGAAAACTATCGTGTTTATGCTGAGATTAAATTACACAAAATTGGACTAATTCTACTTTTACAGGTTTTCTGCAGGCTTCACCAACTCAAATTAAATACTTTTTTTAAGACCCTTTAAGATAATTTTTAATGACATTTAAGACTTTCATCACAACAGAAATGTACAATAGACGATCGCATATTTTACGTAGTAGAAGTACAAAGTTTTTCTGTGCAGAATGAATGTAGCCTTGAACGGGTTTGGAACAGAAGAGAGCCAGTGGCAAAAAATGACATGTCCAACTAATTTACACTTCCACAAAAAAATCTAGCTGGCTAGCTAGCTAGACAGCAGGGGTAAATTAGCAGCTAGTTAGCGGCGGCCACCACCGCTTCGAGTCACAGAACACAATAAATATTTCTGCATGCGACTCAAATGTTTGCCTAACAGAAAAGCCTCACAAGAAAAACAAAAGAGATTAAATAGTCATGCCACCTCAAAAATCAAAGCCAGATTAATGTATTTAAGACCAACTTACATTTTAATAAATTAATTTAAGACATTTTAAGGCATTAGTATTAGATACTTGAGCGCAAGGTCAACTTACATTTTAATTATTGAAGTTAGGACATTTAAGGCCTTAATTTTAGATACACGAATGTAAACTTTTATCAAGTAAAATCAGACACCCTTTTTTAATTCCACTCCACAATTAAACTACTTTGTATTTATTATATAAAATCTCAAGTCCATATAATGATGTGTGTTGGATCAACTTTTGAAAAGGTTCGAGGTGAATAGAACAGTTCCTGGGCTCTGAACGCTCAAGAACTGTTCAGTCTAAATGTTTTACCTGACAGTATCCGATCTTTGGGTTGCGGTGAGCGTAGGCGGTGAGGACTCGCCTGAGCGCGGCGATGCCAGTGGGGTTTTGGAAAGCCGGGTGGTCCGGCAGTGAACGGTGCAGGTCGCGCTCGATCTCATCTGTAGCCAGGTTGCTGTGGCCCATCGACTTCTGCACCAGGCCGGCGTAGTATCCCTGGTGGGAGTCCAGCTCGGAGGACGCATCTGCAAAAAACGGACGGGGAGACGAGAAAACAACGCTCACTACTCTGAGGTCACGTCAAGCTTCACTGCACCGCCAAAGGAAGTGAGCGATAACTATGGTGCGGTTTCTGACACGCATGTTTTGGCTTCTGAACTGAACTGAAAAACAATGGAGAGTTCACCGCTTCAGCTTTATAAGTCAGGCCAGACGATCAGGACAGGACAGATTTCTATGACATCACACCGTTACTCTTCACCTGCCTCAGGGAACATCAGTATTCCCACATTTGCAAAATTACAGAAAGCTCGATGCCTGTTCCTCAGCTAACAGCAGACACTTTTTAAAAGTTACAATTTTGGAAACAAAACTTAATCTTTTCCTTGAAAACACTTTTCACATTTTGATTTGGTCTTCCTAAGAGGAAATATTCAATGAAAAATGTTGCTTGACAGCTACATCTTCTACTCAGTTTCAAGTTTGTTTTTTTTAAACCAGCCGGCTGTTTCAATACGAGGAAGTGTGACTGAACACAGGAAGTGACCACAGACCAAAATGAACCTGCGGACTTCAGATCTAGTTGGAAAAGTGCCATCGGCTCCGAATCTGAAGGAAAGAAGAGGATGTGAATGTAGGAACGCATCTCCATCTGCACTTCTCTCTGTATGCAGACCCACTCATTATAAAGTGGTTTTAGTCACATGAAACTTTATTAAAGTGCTCAAACTCTGCAGACCCAAACGGTCAAATGTTTTCCAACATGTGCAGGGTCCTCAAAATCTTCCTCACACCACAGATTCATCTGTTGATGTGTTTAAAAAATTCTTGCAATAAATTCAGCTTCCTTTTTGAAGTTGTACTGAAAATTTTGCAATTTGAGTAGGCTTAATCCACGAGTTATTGTTTCGGTTTCATCTAGGAACCTTACAGCTGCAGTATGTCGTTTTCTTGGGGTATAAATGAGCTGTGACACAGCACAGGCAAAATGTCAGTCTTTGAAATGCAAGTAGATTTTAAATAAAAACTAGTAGACTCCACAAAAAGACTGATAGTAAGTCATCACTGAATTTGTGGGCAAAATAATGATCCAAACATTACATTGGAACTGTCATGTCCAAACAAGTTTGGACATGACAGTTCAGAAAACTAATAAATGCAATAAATGTTTTAGTATTTTCCAAATGTTTCAACGTGAAACAATCGTGATTATTCGATTATCAACTAATTTAGTAATTGATTAATCATTGAATGGACTCAAAAAAGAGCAGAAGTCAATCCAAAAGTGCACAAAAAATATACACATTTTGCATTTAAGATAACATTTATCTGTAAAAATGTTCTACCCAAATCTCCTGGTGAGGCAAAGTTTTAGCTTCACTCAGTTCAAATTCACCAAGAGAATGCTAAAGTCCAGCATTTTAGGCAATAAAATGTTTATTTTTCTTATTTGACAAAGGAATACAATTACTTGTTTAGTTTAGTTTATTTGGTTAAATAAAAAATCTGCAGAAATTTAAACATATTAATTGCACGAATAATCGTGAGAATAACGGATTACTAAACTAATTGTTAGTCGGCGCTCTAGATGCTACAAAACCAAAAACTTAATTTATTTTAATAGATGTGTAAAAACCTTTGGAAGGTGCTGTGTATCAACATTAAAACTTTAACGTCCACATCCTTCCCTCCAGCTCTTCTTCAGCGTCCTCTTACCAGAGAACGTCATCCACAGCTCCCCTCGCAGTGACTCTGGGATCCCCATAGCAACCAGCTTCTGGATCTTCTCGGTGCGAAACATGTGAACGCCGCGGCCAAACTCCGTGAAATGGTCCTCCCACAGCCGCTCCTTCACCGGCTCCATGCTCTGACAGAATCAAACCAACACTCTTATGAACAGAAGGAGTTTTTAAGAGGCACTGATTTAAGGAAAGGGGTAGTGGGATCACAGAGAGAAGCATTTTTCTTCTTCTTCTTCTCCCACCTTGTTGCCGTTGTCTCCTGGTCGGCTCTGGTGGAAGGCCGTCATGAGAGCTTCGCTGTTGACGGTGTTACGGAGGACCTGCTCCTCCACCACCTCCTCGTCTGAGAGGCCAGTGTCGTAGTAGAAGGTGTAGTAGGGTGTGGGGGAGGACTGAGGGAGGCAGTTGAGATGCTAAGTTTGAGTTCTGTCAGCGCCATTGAATTTTACGCTTTCATTTCAGAGAGCAGTTGTTTGACAGGTTCGCAATTTTTAAATTAACAGAGGTAAATAAAAGCAAACCAAGCTGAAGAAATCCCAGTCATAAAGAGCAAACCAGCTGCCTCGCAGTCAGACAGGAAGTGTTGATGTGAAACGGAGAAAAGCTGCTTCAAAAGCAGAACCCTGCGTTCTAAATGTTCTAGATTACATCTCCATAAAACCGTTCGCTTCCTCGTATCCGAGTATCTAAACAGAAGCTTTACTGCAAGAAAATTGTCATAAAATATCTATAAAAATCAAAGCAGTTCTTTATCAAGTAGAGTTCAGTTAGACCCGGATAGCGAGCCAGACAATCGCTTGGCAGCCCTTCTATGGCAGGCCATTTTAGCATAAAATCGGCTTCACCACGATCTCTGAAATTACTTTATGACTAGACATACTAATTAATTACAATATGTCTAGTTATATTTTGATTGGACAAAATACCAATAAATTGTTAGAAATATAAGAGATATCTCCAATTCAATTCTGGCTACTTTTAGTGATGTCAGATATTAATTCAAGATATACATTTCTGACTATCTGAAGAATACATTTGAGACTTCAACAATTAACTAAATTATGACCGACCAAAAAGCTAGTTTTTGTTCTGACAAGTCATAATTCTAATTGAAGATATCTTTAATGACTTCATCTTATTTTAAGATGGAAGATAAAATTCGACTTGTGCAAATTAAATTGCAAATATCTTGAAAGTTAAAACTAAAATGATTTTTTAATCTGGACAGCTTTTCTTTTTCTGATATCTTGAATTAACATTCCGATTAATTTGTCCAAGAGTAGAATATAGACGATATATTTATAGCTTAACAAGCTGCCTGCATCTGCATCAAAAACTATTTTTTGCTCACAAAAGTATTTTAGTATTTGACATCTCAAGGAAATTTTCAATTTAGTCTCTGGTAGTGTGAGACATTGCAATGTTAAAATTGCCAAAGCAAAGTCTGTCTAGTTTATGTTCATGTATTTGGCCGCTGCATGTTGTAAAAGTATCCATGGTACGAGAAGACGTGATCAGATGATGTGGTCAAGTGAGTTTATGTGAAAGAGAAGAGGTCCGAGTACTCAACCGTGTGGGACTGCTGTGGCAACGCGTCACGTCCTGTGGCAACATTTTATTGTTTTTGTTTTTTGGAGGATTCAAGCATCTAATAATCAGCTTAAATATGCCACATGTGGAAACATTTCTACACTGCTTACACATAATTTGAGATTTAAAATTTTTGATTAAAAAAACCCAAAAAAAAAACAGATGAAATTTTTACTTTACCTAAAAAATATTTCTGAAATCTCGTTGCGGTCCGTTCTCCTGAACCTGCTTCAACTGCACGATGCATCTCAACACTGATGCTGATTCATCCAACACTTTCACATCCTACGAAACGCTCGTCTGAACTTTCATGTCTGCTTCTGTGTGTACTTTTGTGGAATCTTTCGTTAACGTGGCTTTTGTTGCATAATGACAATTCTCAAATTTAAAGAAAAAGCAGGGCTACACAGACAAGGACTTTTACTTTGAAAAATCTTACATTGCATATTTTCAAGTTAAAAGCTCTCAGATATTATACTCCTATGTCTTCCATGTATAGACATGCCATGCTGACTCTCAGAACTGTGTTTCTGCATTCAGATTGAATGTCTCTTGCAGAAATATCTTCTGCTGATATTCAAATCCTGCTCTGACCTCAGAAATAGCTCTGTTTTTGCTACATGAGAATCTCTCCATGAACACAAATGCCCCAAAGTCGGGAGTGATTCTAAAGTCACACATTTTATTTTCTGCAACTTTTGTCGGGTCGATTTACAACTTTACAAGAGGGAGCAGGGACAATCTGCAAGTGCAAAAATAGAGATGTGAAATCTCAGATTTTATGCCCGCTAAGAAAATTAAAGCATGAGAAGAAGAATTAAATAGCAGCAAAATATATTTATACAATCTGAGCAGAGAAACAAACTTTTGAGAGGGAGCAGAGCATATCTGAGATAAGAAAAAGACAGTTTTTTGATTGTGTAAGTACATATTTGAGCAAGAGAAGCACAATTTACAGCGTTAAATCCCACTTCATATGCTTCTCTTTCAAATGTCAAGTGTTTGCTGCTGACGTCAGAGTGGCTTCGTTGGTCTGTTTAACGCAGTCCATAATGAGGGCCTCTTCCTCTCAGCAGGTTTTAACTACTACTGCTGTGTTCCAATTAAAATCTCAGATCAGAAAGCTACATTAAATACATCTATATGCTCTCAAAGTATTGCTGATATGTGCACTTTTAGATAAATGCCCACAGAAGTGGAAATGCAGCGAAGATGAGATGCAGATGTCTAGCTTGGAGCGCTATCCGAAAAGCTCCGCCTTGAAATAATGAAAGGAAAAGTAAATCACCAGAATGGTGAAACAGTTTTGCAGACGTTCTCACCACACTCCTCCTGCTGCCCTTCCTGCTGCGAAACACGGAGTGTTTCCACTGCAGCGCGCGCAGCCTGGAGTTCATGCTCTCCACCAGGTCGTCGCGGTCCTGCAGGTCGATCAGCTGGAAGGCCTTTTTGGTCCGCATGCTCACGATGACTGGGTTGGGAAGGGAGCTGGTGCTCTCTGCTTTTTCTATGGCCAAAACCTGGTGGGGGGGAATGAAGGAAAACTGGATCAATTCCTCCACAAGGAACCTGAAGTAGAAGTAAAATAAGGTTCTAGAGGTTCTTCCTACCTCTATGTGCGAAACGGAAAGACGGGGAATCACCCCGAGTAAAATAAGTATCTTCTTCTTAAATATGTGAATCCGACTGATGTCTAAAACTTAGCATTTTAAAGAGATCAATATTGCCGTTTAAAATTTTACTACAGAGATTTGATTATAATTCAAGAAATAAAAATAGATCCTAATGTAACAGCTCTTCTAACTAACTGATCAACACTTCAGCTAAAACTAAATGAGTTCATTCTTATACTTTGTTCCTTAAAACTAACTGAAATAAAATATGAAAACGCAAGCGTGACGCAGGAAAAAAAACAATCTGGCCTAGGTCTGTCACAATAACAACTTTTGCTGGATGATAAATTGTCCCAGAATTTATTGCGATAAATGATAATATTGTTTAATATTTAACACTGGAAGATATTTTAAAAATCAAAAAAAATAAACAAAACAACAAATAAAACTAGAAAATTTCCGAAGAAATTTAAACGGGGCCTGCCAAAGTGTGCCTGTCTGACAGGCCTAGTCTTGATGATTAATTAAACCACATTGATGGAAGAAAAGAATGCATGACGATATAAAAAGAGTGAATAGCTGGAGAATAATTGTGTTTTACAAAGCAGGATTGGCACTTATTTGTTTTAATCTAATTTTCTAATTAATCCAATTTTACTTATGTTTATTTGAGCAATGACAATAAAATAAGTCTAAGTCTATTTGAAAATAACTGTTTGGAAGCTACAAGGCCGATGGAAAATGTTTAACTAAGATTTGCTTACACTAAATCCACTGAAACAAACCAAGCATAAATTTAATCATTACTGATGTAAAACAAAGACGCAGGATAACAGAAGCGGTGAGTATTTACCAGCTTCCAGTTTAAAAGTGGATGAGTGTTCAGATTTCTTTGCATCTACGTTTCCTTTTAGAGATCAATAAGATAATTCAACTCATAAACTTTACCTTCAGTGAAAAAGTGGAAGGCGTGAGTTGGCAAACATTATCAACCACATGAAGGATCTGCGTGTTACTCTTTAACCAGCACCCGGCAAAGTAAACACAAAGTCTTCTGAAAATAAACTGCTCACATAAATAAGGTTTTGTTTAGATAAAAATCTCTCTGCCCACAGAGGTGCAGCTGTCGGGAAGAAATAAAAACCTCACAGGCTTCGATAGAGACGAGCTTGAACAAAGGAAATCATACAAAACCAGAAAAACATTCCTCAATACTAACTCAGTCCAGTCATGACCAATAGAGTCACATGAAGGCGTTTACATTTTAAAGCCTCAACTTGCAGATGAACTGATGATGGCCGGAAACGGCCGATCGATCAACTGGAAACTCAAAAGTCTGATTTTCTTATGACCAGCAAACACCACTGAAGCTAACAGGTCCAGCTAACAGCAACACTGCATACAGTATTAACTCGACCTACAAAGGGCACAGCAGGTTCAGGAGACAGAAAAAAATAACATAAAAACAAACTTGTTTACATAAATAATCGTTTACTTTTACACAGCTTGTGTCTGTCTGGTGCATTTTTGGTGAAAATATTATAGATATGGTTGTAAGAGTAGCATTTCTCCCACACACACAAAGTGTGACGTCACCTCCACTCTTGATATGAAAACTTAATGAAAAAATAGTTTCAATATTATTACTTATAGTAGTTAAGTTGGAATGAGATAATACCAGTACAGGTCTATTAAAGGTTGCTAAAAGGCAGATTGGCTAAGATAAACTGTACATATAAACAATAAAAATTATTTAAACAATCTTTTCAAGCCCAAAATTTTGTAATAAAAAACTGTGTGTTGATTAAAAGCTGTTTTTTCTTCTGTAAGAACATTGTACAGTAATTATTTGGTCAGGTTTGTCCAACAATCACATTTACATGCAATAATGTGCAAAAAATGCAGACATCCTTGTACAATTTTTTTTTCCCAGGAGAAGTGTTGATACAATGATGTTAGAAATAGAAGAAACAAGTTAGTGTAATTTTAGACATTTTAAGTGGGAATAAATGAGAAAGTGTCCTAATTTAAACCAAACCAGAAAACGCTTTTTTAAGTTAGAACTTACTGGTAGTTTTCAAAGGCCTCCGATTTGGTTTTTCATGTTAATTTATAAAGAAAAGTCCCACTCTACATTGTTAAAATTGCTATTAATCTGCAAGACATAAACATGCTACAATAGATGGTGCCATAGTCCTTCAGAAGGAAGGTCTTAGACTACATAAAGAAGAAGAGGACGACATGTTCTGTACCTCAGAGAGGGGGATGAGCAGAGAGCAGCTGCCCTCCTCTCTGCTGGAGAAACACAGATAGCTGTCGGTGGTGTAGAGCGTCCCGGCCGTGTGGGAGCGGCTGTGCGGCGTCCACACCGAGCACGACGCCACCTCGTACAGCTTCTCTGAGCGCGGGAGCCGGAACAAGGCCAGGACGTACTCTCTGATCGCCTGTTCCTCCAAGATCCTGAAGGAGAAGATGGTCACAGACAGATGAACCTGAGAATTAGATTAGATTTAAAGTTTCAGGTTATTAGAAACGGTCTTGAAAAATGTTAATAAAAGACCACTATGAATGAAATTTAAGACCTGCATCACAACGGAAGTGTACAAAAGAAAATTTCATATTTTATATTGTCATATTGTTTGGCAACAGAAGTGAGCCAGTGGCAATGACAAACATCATTCAGCCAGCTGGCAATAATTTACGCTTGCAAATTTTCGACACCAAAAGTTAGCTACCAAGTGTTTATTTGAAGCTAGTTAGCGGTAGCCTCAATCGCTTTTATTCAGATAACAGAATAAAAATGTTTGAGTCCGACTGAAACTTTTACCTGACAGAAAAGTCCCTCAAGAAAAATTAATTACTATCAAATTTAGTTTGACATTGCTTTCTGCTCTTCAAAAGTTTTTTCAGCATTGGTGTCACTTTTTGTAAAGCCAGTCTCTTTATCGACTTGAAAATACAGGAAACTTCTTGATTCAATGTCAACAGAGGTTATGGCCCTTTAGAGTGTTTCAACTGTGTCAAAAGTGTCTCAACTACTTTTAGATTATGAAACTTCCTGAAAGTGTCATCATCTTATCAAACCAATATGTTATGATCTTTGAATTTCTCACGTTTTTAATCTTAGTAGCAGTGCGTTTTCATGTTTTGGGTTAAATGTTCTTGTCTTTGAGTTTAGGGAACAAATGAAAACTTATGTATTAAAAAGTCACGTTCTGAAAGACTAATGAGTAAGATTACGCTTGTGCAAGAAAAATAAAAATGCAGAGTCAAAAAAAAATTAAAGAAATGTACCTTTAGTGACTCAAGTTATTTTTTATAGTTTCATTAAAAAAATGTATTAATTGTAGTTTGGAATAATAAAATATTAAAATTGCTAATTATGCATAAGTGCTATATGTATCCATCTCAGTGTTATCTTAACTTTTTTTGCAGCATGTTAAGTTCCTAGTTCCTCTTTTCTTCCAGTTTGGTGTCTTTGTGGTCAGTGTGTGCAACCTGTTTTTTATTTTTTCTTCTTTCTTTCAGTTTTGATCTTATGCTGAAATAGAAATAATTAAACCCTAATAATAATAATTTGTACTTTGCTTCAAAAGTAATTTGTTCACTTTCACCTGATGGATTCCTTAGATTCTGTGCAGGTTTTAGTTGAGAGGTATCAGACCTTTGCTTGATATTTTAAACATATAACTGATGCAAAAAAAATAATTTTAAACTAATAAAAGAAGAAAATTATTGAAATTTTTTTGTATTAGCCCAAGATTAAAAAAAAAAAAAAAAAAAAAAAAAGGGAAAATACAATTCTGTACGACTGCCCTCTAAGTAGTCAGGCAGAAAGTTTTGAAAAGCCAAAAACATGAAGTGATGAACTGATCACAGACTCTGCCATTAAACTTCTAAATGTTTTTATTTTGCGTCAGTCGTTCCAGAAGCTTTTTAAACGGAGATCCTGCAGCAGCCCTGACCTCTTGGTGATGCGTGCCGTCTGCTGCAGCACTCGGTCCAGCTCCAGGCCTACGCTGTCCAGCAGCCGCCTGAGGGTGATGTCAGCCAGCTGACCCATGACCCCGAAGGCCTCGTCCAGGTTGAGGAACATGGAGAACTCCCTCTGCCGCTTTCGGGTGGTGACCCGGATGGCTTCAGTCATCAGAGCGGTGGAGACCCGCTCCAGCCGCGTCACATCCGCCCAGGGAATCACAAACTTCACTGGAGAAGACAGACGAGCATGAAGTCAAGCAGCTCCATTAGCATTTAGAATATTTATAGTTTTTTGCTCCTATTCAATCAATAATTCGGTAAATAAAATTGCAATTTGTCATGTTTTCAGCTGGTGTAGTTCACTTTCACCCTGCACTATGTCAAACAAACGAAACCTTCTGAAAAAGCTGTTCCCCTCCTCGCCTGTGGTGGCGCTGCTCCAAGAACCTTTGAAGAAGGCAGTGAGAATAACTTCCTTTGTGACATATAAACAAAAATGGAGTAGCGCCAGATTTTAGCAGTGGCAGGATTTTTATTTTGTTTTTGGTAAAAGACCACAAATCATTTCTCCCGCTAGCGCTAGACTCTCTTGTTTGTTTTGATTGTATTTACCCAGAATGCCCTATGCTGTAGTCTACTTCCTGTTTTTGGAGCGGTCTCCAGTCCTCTTGCATTCACATATTCATTCGAATTGTGTCATAGTTCACTTCAACCAAACTGAGACCGAGGTTTGTAGGTGTACCAGAGTTCACTTTTTCAGTCGACTGAAAAAGTGCTTCAGTCTTTCTAGGCAAACGAACTAGAGTTTGATTAAAGAAGACTAAGCAGGGTTGGTGTGAATGCGTCCATTTGGTGTTCAGACCTTCTTTTCCCAGCAGAAACGAGTAGAAGGCCATGTGGTTGACGCTGAGGTAGAGGAAGCCCTGCCGAGGAACCCGGCCCTTCCAGCAGCAGCAGGAGTAGTAGGTCACCAGCTTCTCTGACGAAGGGAGGGCGAAGTGCAGCTCAAACTTCAGAAGGGCCTCTCTGAACTTTTCTGGATCCTCCTCCTGGGCTGCCTGACGCCCCCGGACCTCCTCTGCGATGAGGCCCTGCACCGGACATCACCTATGCTCATTACCTGAAGCTTACACTTTGAGCGGTTTTTAATACAAACCTGCGCGTGGTTCAAACCTTGACTTTTCCTTTGACAAAGCTGGCAGCATCGTCTTTGTTCTCAAAAACAGACAGAGATTGGAGGAGGTTGTGGACCAGCCAGTCCCAGTGCTTGTTCACCTCCTCTATGGTGGCTCCTGTTGAATGAAGCGGCAGAAAAACTTGTCAAATGTTTTCGCATGGTGATAACAGACAGGAAATGGTAAGAAAATTCTGGTTCTACTCACCGCTGGCGATGACCCAGCTGATTTGGGAGCCGGGAACCTGCAGCAGGATGCGGAACGGCGTGACCCTGGCATTGGAGTCCAGCACAGTGTCCAGCGCCCCAACCAGGAGACCTGTAGACATCACAAAAAGAGGCATTAGCTTCGTGGAATGGAAATGAAGTACTGGACTCCAGAGGAAGGTCTCAGGAGGCTGTGATGTTCGTATTGATATTCATATTAGAAACTCATTCTGGGAATGTAACAGAACTGATCTTTCATTGAGAAAAAAATAAAAATAATGAATTAAAGCCCATGTTTTTCTGTTTAAGAGCCAAATTAGGCATCAAGATTTATAAAGTTGTGGTTTTGGACCTGCTAAACGTTTCTCACGGTGTACAGTCGATGAGTCAGCAGAAAGAGTTGGACGAACCAGAATTTTCTCCAGGTATTAGGAGCAAAAACTAATACAGGATTTCCCTCCCACATACTACCAGAGTTTCACTTTCCCTTGAAGAAAAGAAATTAAAAAATTGAGCTTTTGGGAATATTTCTCTTCACAAAAATGCAGGCAGTCGTGATGTGGAAACTGAATAGTGCCACCCATGACACCCACAGTGGGTGAGCCAATTGTGGCATGTTAAGCAACTGGTAGTGAAATCGCTACCTGAGCAGATAGCCCCACTAATATAAGCTTGTTATACTTCCAGTGGTGCTCTATGAAGAAAGAAGCAGCAAAAATTATTATTGTACTAAATCTAATCATATTAGAATATTTATGCACAAACTTGTGCAAAATGCATGACTCAACCTGTTATTAAAAGCTAAACAGCACAAAAAGAACAAAATGAAGGCGCTCTAAAGGTCTGCTCATGAACCTGATCAACAAAAATTCAATAGAAGCAACAATTTCACAGGAGGAAACCAGTACAGAGATTAAGCTTTGCTGTTAGGATGAACATGCTAAAAAAGTCTCTAATCTGGTGCAGAGATCAGATTCATATAGTCACCAGAAACGTCAAGTTACGATGGCTGTTTCCCACACCAGATATTAACCAATGCAAGAAAATGGAGCATCTGATTTCTTGACTATATAACAGTACAGACGCACGCTGATGGAAATGCTGCGAGTGTGAAGTCTCAGCCTCCTAATTTCATTTCAGGTTTGTGTTTGATTTTATGATTTTCGTAGATAAAAAAATGTTTTGGTAAAAATGAGCTACTTATGTTTGTCATGGATTTGTAAAGTAAATACATTTGTTAAATGAAGACCGAACCCATGATGGTTACCAGGTTGTAATTGTTTAGTATCATCTCCCAATAAAAGATTCAGTGTAAAGAAATCTTCAGATCATCCGCCTCAACAGATGTTCAGAAGATTAAACTTGCCCCGCAAAAACAAATAAAGTTTCATGGCTCTGAATTTCCAGGCGAATAGAAACAGGTCGCATACAAAAGCAACCATCAACAGCTAAAGAGCCTCTTTAGTACTTCAAAAGGCCACTATCATTAATGCATCAACGCAGTGCAGCAGTTAATCGACAAATGGTTGGAAACGACCGCTCTCGACTGATCGCTCCCCGTTTCAGCGGAGGGATTCGCTCCCACATTGCAGGTTTACTGGCGACTTCTAACAGTATGAGAGGCAGATTGTTTGGTTTCAGGCTCCTCTCCTGCAAAACCAGCCCTCAGTTTGTCCATGAGTCAGACATCCTGTCTACCTATGAGATGCAGGATATAGAAACACGAGGATATGAAACCTACACTGCTTTATTTTTTATCACATCAGTCACTAAAATCGTTATCTTAAATAATACTGACTGAAATGGATTCTGTAAAGTAGCTTTTTATTTTTGGCCTTTTGAAATTACGTCTGTTTTGAAACAGATGTAAATCCAAAGTGCGGCCCGTGAGCCGTTTCTGGCCCTGGGAATGATTTTTTTGCAGTATGTCTGCCAGGACAAATAGTTGACGCAGTAACAAACGGTTAAAGAACATCTTCGGGTGACATTTTCAAACATTATCAAACAAGATGATGCATGACATTTGCCAAACATATTTCGCACAATTGAAAGACTACATCTTTGGAAAAGCACATCTTGTTTTTTCATAGTATGTACAACAACAAAGATTTGGCAACGTTAACTCAAAAACAGAGGTGGCATGCACACTCATTAATTCAGGCTAAATGCAATAAGGTCCCTCTTCACCCAACAATTTAGAATATTCTTTTATATGTTTACATATCCTTTCATTTTGTTTCACACCTGCTTTCTGTTCATTCCAGCAGCACCGTTTGGAGCAAAATGTTTAGGTTTTAGAACAGCTCAGACCTGACTCTGAGAATCTGTGACCTTCATGTTCACAGATCCTCTCTATCCAGTCTAACTGGGCTATTTTGCAAAATAAATAAAATAAAAAGTAAAAGGTCAAATGTCTCCCTCTAGTCATACAAAGCTGGCAGAGACACATGCTGAAAGACTTGCAGACAAACATGCCACTTAGTTTTGACTCAGAAGAGGTGAATGCAAATGCATGTCGTAATTTTCGAATTTGCATTTGTAAAAAAAAAAAGTAAATTCAGTAACATTTCCCTCCACTTCATAATTACATGCGATCCAGGTTTTCTATTAAATAAAACCCAAATAAAATTGACAAATGTCAAACAAAAACAATCAAAAATTAAAAACTCAAGTGCTATGACTGTTTGATATCACAACATTGTTAGTCTCAGATGTAAACACTGTTGGCTTCTTCAGTATGTGTCTTTACTGCAGGCCTGTTTTTGCACCAAGGTCACACTTCAGTCAGCCGTGAAATGTTACTATGGTTTAAACAACAAACTCCTACATTAGAGGCCTTCTCTGTGCTCAGGTTTGCTTTAGACCCTTAGCGGTCTCTGACACAAACTACAGTGCTAAATTTTAAGCCCCAGTCCAGCTCGACTTTAATCTCCGAGCATTTTGAGCCGTCTAAGGCAGCATTGTTGTACCCAGAATGCAGCAGCTGCATTTCAAAGCTCTGATGACGACACACAATGAAGGTGAACAGACCTCTAGCTGAGTGCAGAATCTACAATAAGAAACTTTAACCCAGTACCATGGTTTCAGCAAAGTTTACAGAAGTCTTTGCCAGCAGGAACTTAATGCTCTCGGGCAAATTTAAAGCCCATCTTCAGTTTCTGAAGCTGCAGAGACCGGCAGCCTGGCAACACGAAACCATCTGTTTGCCACCACAACCCCAGAAAAGCTTTTACTCTGCTGAAAAAAGAAAACCCATTAACCCTGATGCTTCTCTGCACGGACCGACGCCGCCTGAAAGCGCTGCTGTGACGACCGAAACCGAAACGTCATTTATCGCATCTCTAAGAAGCTAAATATAAGCTTTTATTTGTCTGCGTTGTATCTGAGAATTAGACCAGATGGAGTACCCTTGACTTTAAGGGGGAAGAAAGGGGAGTTGTACGAGATCAACAGGCTGAAAAGCTGCAGATGTTTCGTTTCCCAGCTCTTCTCAGCAGCCCTGCTGAATGTGTTTGATGCAGTGGCCCGAGGTTTGTTTTCACAGCTTTGAGAGAGAAGCACGCCTAAATTTCAGCATCCATTCCCCTTTAACCAGCATCGCAGAGCTAGAAACTGAAATCCTTCTCCAATCTTCTCTGTAAAACAGAGCAAACGTGTTCATATATTGGACAGAAAACATTCATCTTTTTCAAGTTTCGTCAAAAATGTAAGTAAATTTATTTCCTGATAATAATCTAACCCATTCTATTGCAGTTTGTTTGGTACAATGGAGTATTAGGGCCACAAAAAAAATGTAATTAAATTATGAAAACAAAGTTGTATTAGTAGAATAAAGTCATAATACGACTTTTTATAATATTACAGCAGAGCCAGGGTTTCCCCCAGTGTATTATAAGCCTGGCGGGCCACCAGGCTTTACTTGTAGGCTAAGCATTGCTTATTTATTTAAGTCTTTTTAAAATGTTTGCATTTTTTAAGAATTTAAAGTTGGTGTTCAGGTATTAATCTTCCAAACTTTCAATAACGCATAATTATCAAGTGATATTTTCAAATTTCCTGTCATCTTTGAACATTTTTTAACTCAAAAACACAACATGTCACTGGATGAATGACTGGCACCCAACCACCGGGCTTAGCAAGTTTTCTGTGGATACCTTGAGTGTTGCCCTGACAACAGGTTTTCCCAACTTTGGATGTTGTTTTATTATCCAACTCTGCTTTTAGCTTCACTCTAAGAAACTTCAGAGGCCTTCACAGAGAAACTGGATCTATGCTGAGATTAAACAACACAAAGGTGGGTTATTAAAAAAACTGAAGAAAAAAAAAGTGATTTCTAAAGAAATTGGTTGCACTGGAATTTAATCAGAGGAAGAGTAAAAAGCACAGTCCACACTTTTAAGATTTTTCTTTTCAAACTTTTTAAGGCTGTGTAGGATGTTCCTTCCTCTTGTCAATAATGCATTATTTTGTATTCATCAACTAAAATCCTCTGAAATGTGTGATTTTAATGCAAGAATTAATGGAAAACAAAAAGTAATTTTTAAAAAATACGCTCATTTTATACCCTGTAAAGTAGGTTTCCTTTCTTGCTACTGGAACGGAAAAACCAAAGCGGAAGACATTGAAATAGTTAATCTTGAACAACAAGACATCAGCACTTGACCTTTCACCCCTCTTGCCATGAGAACAGCAGGAACAAACACATATTTAGTGAAGCCCAACCAGGAAGTTCCCACTATTCTCTTTTATGAGAGAGAAAGAGAAAACAAAAAAGACACTGCAGATGGGATTCTGCACAAGGAGGAAGACGGCGCATAAAGAAGGTAGTGTGTGAAGTGTGTGTGTTGCTCATGTGACTGTAGGGACCAACTTCCAGTGTCAGTTCAGCCCGATGCACAGAAACCAATTACAGAAAGGAAACCAGTTAGAGGAAATGCCAAACAGGCCGCATTGTGACGGGCTGCATCTGTAACCAACACCTGATTTAAAGAAAGCAACGTTTTCACCACCATGCAGCAAAGTGTCATAAAAATTCCCAAACCCTGTTGTTGTCTGATAGTAAATTACAGCTGGAAGTCAGTTTCCAAGGGGGATTTTTCACTGAAAAAAATCCCCACAAAGAAGTTCCAGTAAAGACAGTGTGTCTGGACAATATTGTTACGGTAATTCATAGTTTGTGCTTGCCTTGCATACTCCTTGAGCTTTTCACATCACATCACATCCACGCTTTAATGTATTTTATTGGGATTTTATGTGATAGAGCAACAACAACAACAACAAAAAAAGCAGCACATACTTTTGAAATAAAAGAAAAATTAGACATGATTTTATAAATTTTTCAATAGCACAAAAAAAATATAAAAAATCTGAAAACGGTCTTGTGCATTTGGAGAGTTCAGGAAGACAACAACCCTAAACCTACAGGGAGAAATGCAATGAAATAGTTAGAAGGGTCCAGTCAAAGGCCGGAATAGATCCAACTACCAAAATAAAAAATAGGGGAAAAAAACCTCAGTGGCAGAATTAGAAATATTGGTTTTCACCAAGACTCTTCAACCATTCTTACTGAACGTATTTTGATAAGAAGAATGAGCAAAAATGTCAAAGCTGGTAGAGACATCAAATGACTTGCTTAAAAGTGTTAACAATAGAGGTTAAAATCTGAAATTTTTTATTTCTTTTCACAATGAAGTTCTACTTTATGTTGTTCCATCACAAAATATGCACACAAAAAAAAAGTATTGATGTTTGTGGGACCAACCACATGTACTCTATGTTGTGTTAGTTTCTGAATCTCTAATTTTATTTGAGCCTCCTGTCCATTTAATGGACAGAAACTTTGAACTGGATCATTGGATAAGGGTCCGGCTTTGTTCGATTGATCAATAATTCAAGGAATGTGGGGATGACTCCTTACTCAAGGAAAGCAAGAAATAAAATCAGAAGCATTGCAGGCATGCCGATGCTCATCTAAATGATGATGTAAATAGGCAACAGTAGTAAAACTGGTTTGAAAAAGCAGGTGCTTCAGGGACTTCTCCTTTTGGTGTTGCAACTTTGACATGCATAAGGACACATTTCTGGGTCCTCTTTGGTGTTGTTTTGACCAAACTTCTTGTTTTTGGCCATTTCAACAGCAATACCCGTCTGGTTAAAAAAAACCTTGTTTTTGCAGAGCAACTTTAGGGCTAAACGTGGACACCGTCTTTGTTAGGTTATGTATTAAGCTGTTACCTGTTGTCAGAAGGTCAGCTCCAGAGCAGAAGATAATCCTCCGAGCTTTGCTGAACTTTGATTTTAATAATCGCTGTAAACTGTGCGGTACGTGAACCATACGTCCCGAGATTACCTGTAAGCCTTCCTTCCACTTTTATTGTTTCCCACCTGCCTCCACCCTCTCTGTTAGGCTCGTGCCCACCCCACAGCACGAGCCTGCTCCCCTCTGTTGCATCTTATGGGTTTTTTTGTGTGTTAGTTTGTTTACCTGTTATCTTGTTTGTGTGCTCTCCGTGGCCTCGCCTCTTCTGCAGCAGGAAGAAGTCGTTGCTCCTTACGGTCACCCAGAGCTTCAGAGCGTTTTTCAGCAGAACTTCCTCCGGGTTCAGCCACATTTCTTCCAGCGGGGAGGAACCGGAGGAAGCCCCTCCGCCGTGTCCGTCGGTGCTGCGGAGGAGTATGAAGGTTTTCCGCCCGTCCTCCGGTTCCGGGAACGACCTTTGCTGGCGCTAAAGCGGCGGGTTTCGGGATTTACCCATGACTATCCCGCTCGCCTGACAACAGCAGGCTTTCGGACTTCCTCGCCTCATAAGCGTCCGCTCGCTTGCAGCCTCACCCCCACGATTTGCAGCAGCTGTACACACTGTTCGAAGATCGTCTATGTGACACAACGATGTACACGGTTACTATATCAAGTGAAGTTTTTCTTTTCTGTTCTCTTTTGACCATCAGAACCTCAGTAAATACTAAAAGAGCCTGGTCTTTTTCTGAATGTTATTATTTCAAAATCAATGCAAAGATTTTGTTTTGTTTTTTTATCCACAGCTTATTTTACACTGACTTCAAAAATCCAATATGGCCGCCTTGCATTTTAAACATACAACCACAGTAAAAATCTTTTACTCAGCTTTCTGTCATGAACATGTTACTGTAATGTTTTAAAGTACAACCATGTTGTATAGAAGCTGAATTTGCCAGGCTTCAAGTTAAATAAATAAACTAGTATTTTTTTACTCAATCTCAAAAATGCAATATTTCTGCTTTGCATACAAAAGCTGATGACAGAAAGTTGGTGACAGAAAAAGATTTCTGATTTTTATTTTAAAATGGCTCTACAATAGGTTGTACAAAATCGATGCATATGTGATTGAAATAAAACACAGGCTAATACTATTATTATTAGAGCAGTTTGTTTAACAATCCATGATTATGAATGTAATAGTTAATTGTATTTGGGGTTGAGATGGTTTTAAAAAGAATGAGAGCATAATTATGGTCAAACATTCCCAATACCACAGGCAAAGGAAGAGGGGAAATGCAAATAATAATAATAATAATAAAAATCTTAATTTGATAACTGAAAACCAATGCTATATTTGAAAAGTTGGAAAAGTCATTACTTGAAATGTCCATCTTTTTGTAGGTTCATTTAAGCGTGGGTCCTGAAAAATAGTCAGAGTGATAGGTCTTCATTCTCTTATCCTATCATTTTAATTCCACCGACTTTCCCTTTCGCCAGTTCCGCTCCGGATTTATTGCCCCTTCTGTGGCCGGATTTTCACTGTATTCTTTTGCTCATTGTCACACAAACATCACTGTACAAATCAAGCTCAGTAACGCGTGTGAAGAATATTTGGGTTGTTCAAAACAGATCAGCCGTAATGCGTGGCTGACAGTGCTGTGTTTGTGAGTTGCTGCATAATATAGATTAAAATCAGAAACTGTAACTACAGGAAGTAAAAATGTTTCAGACTGGAAATATATTCTAAGAAAGGTGAAAAGTGTGTTAAGCCACAACATCCTGTTAGGATTTTTTTATATATATAAATAATAATACTTTCCCAATGATTACAAAGCACTGCAGGAAAACCCTTTGCTTTTATCTATCAGAGGCTGCCAAGTGCATGCCAATATCAAAAATCATATTTAATTAGTCCTTGTCAGTGTGGCTGGGTCGTTGGATGACAGTCCAAGATATGTGATTTACAGTCTGATACTTGTGTGATTAAAAAAAATATTTAAAACATTTTCCATCAATGAAACAAAATCAACTTGACATTTGGAGAAACAGTTTTTATTAGTATGAAAGTTTATCTGTATGAAAGAAAAACTGTTGCAAAGCACTGTGGGTGGCAACTTAACCTCAATGACCTCTCCATACACATTCTAAGTAATTGACGCTGTGTGAAATTGCTGCATAATCAATTTAATCATTGATTTGTGCATGGATATTTTTAATTCTAGATATGTAGCAGTAAGTTGGTAAATAAAAAAAAAATACTGATTGCATCTTAAGTCATAAATGTTCCACGTATTATTGAAAAAACAACAACATATTTTATATACATAAAACGGAGTTGTCTTTTTTTCCATGTCGTTCTACTCTGGTGAAAATATTATTTTAACTATTAATGCAATTTTAGTGAGATATCAAAAATCACGTTTCAGGTCGATTTTGTGCCTGGTTTTTCTGGTGGTTAGTAGAACAGTGCTGTTGTGCATCAGATCTTTTAAATCAGTCTAAGAACAAGCTGTCTAGGACTGCTAAATACTTACTTGAGCAGATGTGCAGAAAACTGAAATGTAGAAAGTAAACAAAGAAAATGCTTCATTGAGAAAAAACATTGCTTGCAAAAAATAATACCACATTTTCAAAAAATAAACTAGTAGGTTATTTTTCGTCTTTAAGATACATTGCGTCTTTGTGTGGCTTTAATGTTCAAATATTCAAATATTTACTTGAGCATTTTTTTATTAAAAACTTATAAATTTTCCAGTATGAGGGGGCCTTTTGTGTGGTGAACTTGTTAACACTGTTGCCTTGCAGGAAAAAAGTTCAAAATGTCAAAGTCTGAGTTTTTTCTGAGTGGAGTTAGCGTGTTCTCCTTGTGCATGTTTGGGTTCTCTCTAGTTACTCTATCTTCCTCCCACAGTCCAAAAACATTCAAGTTGGGTTGATTAGTCTCTTAAGTTACCTTTAGGTACGAGTGTGTGTTTTGTGTGTTTCTGTGCTGGAACTGTTCACCCTTTCATCTGCTGACAGTTACAGATATAGGCCACAGCTGATTGGATTTGAACATCCTGTATCAGGATTGAGAGATAAGGCCAAATTGACATCTGCCTATAGAAACCATCCAAGTGTCCTAAGCCACGCCCATTTTATTCCACAATCCCTGTAACATGATCTGAATGCTCACTTAGCCTGCAGTCTTTGCAGATCACCTTGTTTGATGTGAATTGATTTTTTTTTTTTTAATCTATCCTTCATTGGGCATTTATGTCGCTAACCTACCACATATTACTCTTATGATTTTGTCTGTTGCTGATACTTTGACCTTAATAATTATTATTTAGGTTTATGTTATAAGACATTCAATCACTTGTTCAAATTGTCCTATGTTTATTTTTCCAAATAACATAAAACTTATACAATGTCATGCCATTTTTGGGCACCAGTTCTTCAGGATCCCAACAACACTCCTGGTTCCTATCTAAATAACATTTTTCTTTTGACTTTTTTATTTTTCAATCTTCCTCAGTTGTATATAGAGTGACTGTACCAGACGAACTATTAAAAAGCATGTCGGTTTGTCTGCCTCTGTGTGTCAGAGTGGGTAACACCTGTTTGGTTTCTCTGTCAGGGCCGTCATATGGAATGTTGCGCTCCCACGCCTTATTTGGTCATATTGAGCTCCGAAGGAAGTCGGTGTCACCTTTATTTTGGTCGTACTCTTAAAGCAACAGTTCCAGATATTGTCAACTGAAAAACACGGAACTGTGCAGCAATAAAATAAAATAAATAAAATAACCTAGCATAATAAGAACTTAGTTATATAAATTATCCTAATTTTAGAATTAAACAGCACACGTGGCATTAATTGGAGCAGTTTTGGGTTTCGTGGTTTCTTCCGGAATCACCCAACGTGAGCTCCTTCTGCTTCCGTTTCGGGGAGAAGAGCAGTGGTGTGATTTCAAGGGACTCCCTTTACCTGACAAAATGCAGGTTAGCTCAACTTTTTATGGTTTCCTAATGAATCCGGTTGACTTTTTGTGAACGAGGCGATTCACTGTGATCAGATGTCGTAGCTCTGGATGGAAATTTACGACATTTTAGATTGAAGCTGTGACGCCCGGCTAGCATAGAGGCGTCTCAACTATAAGAACTTTTAACCACATTATCAATTAAAGAGATGGTTTAAAATGAGAATTTATCTCCCTGAATCTTATTAACAGCCGAACAAACAATATTCATGAACAATAATGTGTTTTTTTTCAGTGAGTATGGAACGAAAAATGTGAAACAGAGAAAAGTTTCAGTGTTCATATATGAATTTCAGCTTATTTTGTATTACTACTACGTCACAAATAACTAACAAACATCCACTTTTTTCTATCTGAAGGACCCGAACGAAGACACAGAGTGGAATGATATCCTGAGGAAGAAAGGCATCCTACCTCCAAAAGAGAGTCCTAAAGATGATGAAGAGGAGGAAGTCGCCCTTCAGCAACAGTCTGTTGGTATGAGTATTGTTGATTATTGTTAAATATCATATATTAAATGTTTTAACCGATCAAAGATTTATAATTTGACTTATTTTCAACTGATAAGTGAGATGTAAAGCACTGTTACCTTGCAGCAAGAAGGTCCTGGGTTCGATTCTGCACGGAGTTTGCATGTTCTCTCTGTGCATGGTGGGTTCTCTCCAGGTACTCCGGCTTCCTCCCACAGTCCAAAAACATGACTGTCAGGTTAATTGGTCTCTCTAAATTGTCCCTAGGTGTGAGTGTGTGTGTGCATGGTTATCTGTCCTGTTTGTCTCTGTGTTGCCCTGTGACAGACTGGTGACCTATCCAGGATGACCCCGCCTCTCGCCCGGAGCGTAGTTGTAGATATGCACCAGCACCTCCTGACCCCGCTAGGGACAAGGGTGTAAAGAAAATGGATGGATGGATGGAAGTGAGATGTAAGCAGTCGCTCATTGTTGTCTCCGCAGTGAAAACCTACGAGAGCATGACGCTGGAAGAACTGGAGGAGAACGAGGACGAGTTTGGCGAAGATGACGAGGCCGCCATTGAGATGTACAAGTGAGGAAAAATGATTTTTGCTTTCTCGTATCACGTAAAAAGATCCGGGGAAACTGGAGATGTTTGAAAAATGTAGATTTTCATCATATTTGGTCCAGTGGTAATGCTTAGATGCTGGTTTATCCAGCCGTATTTACTCATAGCTTGTTGGCTAAGGGGGATTTCTCTGTCTTTGAGATGTTGACCTACTGGATCTCCTTTCAGACAGAAACGTCTCGCCGAGTGGAAGGCGGCCCAGATGAAGAACGTGTTCGGAGAGTTGGGTGAAATCTCCGGGCAGGATTACGTGAAGGAGGTCAACAAGGCTGGACAGGGGATATGGGTAGTCCTGCACCTCTACAAGCAGGGGTAGGTCAACCTGTAGGTCAGCTGACAGTCGATGTAGGTCTGCTTCCCGGAGGGGTGCGCCAATAAATCTGCCCCGTTTTCTTTAATTTTGGGTGATCGGATCTTCTGACACTTGCATGACAAACCGTTCTTATCCGCTGATCTTATTTATGTCTGCTAAGGTCTGAAAATCAGCCTCTGTCTCCTTCTGCCTTAAGAGAGGACTGACTGACTGACCAACCCACTAAAGGTGGGAATTGTATCGTTTATCATTTATTGTGAAAAATTTCTCATCGTGATAAGAATTTTGATTTATCGTTATCACAATAAATTTCAGTTAGTTTAAAAAAAAACTGACTAAAATGTTATTTTTACTATTTTCTCCTGTTTTTTTGCCACCAGAGCGTCAATAGATATGAGTAATATTTGTTTTATTTTGTTATTTTATTCACCTGTCATTATTATTATTATTATTATTTTTTCCTCTCTTTTCATCAACTTATTCTATTGTGTCATCGCTTTTGTACAGCACTTTGGTGCAGTTTTAGACCTGTTTTTAAACGTGCTACATAAACAAAATTGACATCAGTAAACTCAGAAAATATGATTACATGGACTCTGTATGTGCAGCTTAGTGATATAAGTTTTTCAATGGCAGGATTTATATTCGTGGCGCCATGCAGTTGCATAATAAAGAAGTTTTTAATCGTCATTTTTATCGTTACCACAAGGTATCATGATAAAAGTCCATATCGCCCAGCATGTCTGGACTTACCCAATTAACAATAATCGCCCCACTGTTGCCAACTTAGCAACTTTTCCGATAAAAAAAAAAGAAAAAAAATTGGTATCTTCCAAAATTGGAATGGGCAGGTCAGGCTTTTTAAAGAAAATTCAAACGCCTAGTTTCCCTATTTTTGTTTTGTAAGTCTTAACCTAATGAATTCAGCTTATAGCAAAAATATTTAAGATGACAATATCTTTTAAACTTAACCATAGACATTACTGGAGAAGAGAAAGTGTAAAGCTGCTTTTTATGATGACTTTAATTATTAGGAAAAGACTAGAAAACAAACCTAAAACCAAAGTTTTATAGATGATAAAACAAGTCAATGTTCCTATGGTAACAAATTTGACCCGACTTCTTTTTGTTTACTGCTTCTTCAGATTATCCTAACATGAATTTTTTTCGTACAAAGTTCAGAGTTCAGTGCTGACCTCTCTGTCTGTTTGGTCTCGGCCCAGCATCCCTCTGTGCACCCTCATCAACCAGCATCTGAGCGGCTTGGCCAGGAAATTCCCTCAGACCAAGTTCCTCCGATCCATCTCCTCCACCTGCATCCCCAACTACCCCGACCGCAACCTGCCGACCATCTTTGTTTACTTCGAGGGAGAGATGAAGGCCCAGTTCATCGGCCCGCTCGTCTTCGGAGGCATGAACCTCAAGGTCGAAGGTAGGGCAACATTTATTTATTTATTTTTTGGTTTTAGCCGAGGTAGGAAGTATGCATAAATCTGTGCACTGACTCTGCGCACTGTAGCTGCTCCCAACGCTCTCTCCTGTAAATTATTGTTTCTGAAGTGGAAATAAACTCCTGACTTTGGGAATCTTGTGCAGTTTTGAAAATTTCTCTCCCTTATTTTTCTATTTTATTTTTTAGTTTTAGAAACTTTATGTCAAATTTTCCCTTTGTGTTTTTTCATTGTTTGGGTGTTTCTTTTTTTTTTTTTTTTCTCCTGTGTGTGCAGAGCTGGAGTGGAGGCTATCGGAATCCGGCGCAGTGAAGACTGACCTGGAAGAAAACCCCAGGAAACAAATCGAAGACAAGCTGATGTCGTCGATCAGAAGTTCGCTTCCGACGCGGAAGGACAGCGGCTCTGAGGACGAGGACGATTAAAGAAACACCACAACAGAAAACACTCCCAACAGAGGGAAACGCCTCTGGAGACAGAACATTAAAGAACCGAGCAGGACCTCCTTTATCATAGATAATCTTCTTTTTTTATTTCTACAGAGCTCAGTCCTGCTTAAAGACACGTTGGCAGGCCACTCTGCTGGAACAACACACCTTTGATTTTTTTGTAACCTTACACAACCATTAGAAACAAATTTTAACTGTTTTTTATTCTTATTATTATTACATGGTAATTATGTCACAAAATGTACATATACATTTCATCCTCCTTTAATTAGACGTTCCCTCTTTTTGCCACATTTAGTTTCCAAAGTTCTCTTTTGAAATAAAAAAAGTCACTGCTGATGAGAGTTTTAAAGTGTTTATATCTTGTTTTAGAGAGAAACTCGGTAACATTCGGAAGCATCGAGACGCCTGTGCGTTATCGCAGAACGCTTGTTTTTTGTTTTGTTTTTTTCATCTTTAAAAGTAATTTTCTTTTCAGGAAAAAAATAAAATGTTTCCGTCCAGAGCAAGAGATGCTGCTTGTCGCTCGGTATCGTTAGACTCTTCATCCAGGCCGGAGCTGCCAGCTGCTCCTCTTCCTCGTTGCGTGTCATTTCCTCCCCTGACTTTCTCAGATTCCTCCTCCTTTACAACATTCCCTCTGGCAGGTCTCGAAGTTTCTGTTCAATTAGCAGCAGGTAACGAGAGGCAGAGAAATGTCAGTGAGAGCAGGCAATGAACAAGAACAGTGATGAAGTTGATGCGATTTATTCGTCCTAATCACTTCTTCTTCTTCTTCTCTGCCTGAAAGGTTAAGTCTTTAAAGACAGAGGAGAAATAATGAAATGAGTAATTTTCTCTGACGGTGTCTGGACTTTAACATCCACTGGCCTGCAGAGTGATAAATTATTGTACACGATGTTTTTCTCTTTGCTTTTTGTTCTTATTAAAGGAACAACTCAGAATTTTAATAAATTACTTCGTATGAGTAGAAATGTTGCTTCTGAGTTGAGTTAAAATGACATGCTGCTCCATTCTCTGATTTTACTCTGTAGCTTTATGTTTGAGTAAAATGAACATTGTTCTTTTACTCTATGAACTACTAACATGTCTCTGAAAGTACGAGCAAAAATTTTGTATTTATTTGCAGAAAATGAGAAACGGTCAAAATAAAGAAAAAAGATGCGGCGATTCCAGACTTCAAATGATGCAAAGAAAACAAGTTGATATTGATTTAGAAGCAACAATATTGATGTTTGAACTTAGGAAGAGTTCAGAAATCAATATGTGGTGGAAAACCCAGGAGGGTTTTTTTTCCAGAGCTGCATGAGTGAGAACTTTTCTTACCAGCAGCAGCACCTTCTTCTTTCTCCTCTGGGATAGTTTAGGCGAAAGTCGCATCAAAGGGTGAACTGAGTGGGACTAAAAACAGAGATTAGATCATTAATCGTGGTTAGATGGAAAAAAGGGGTTAAATTATTGCTCCCACCCCTGAGTATTGTTTTTACAGAATAAAACAATTTCATTTGCATTAGTCAGTGATTTGTACGACCAGCAGTTGTGCTTGGATTCCAATTTTCTTTACATTTTAAATGAACATCTAGAAGGAAATTTACATCTGAACATGATAAATAATGTACATATGCATCATGTGTGTGATGGGACTTGATTTTAAAAACTGTGCCGCCCTCATATCTTTACGTTTGGACCCAAGTCAGACGCTTTACTGGACAACGCGCACGGTGGGATGAGAAACAGCACATCGATAGCTAAAGAAGACATTTCCGGCCATCTTTTTGCTCACCTCTTGTTGAACAGCTCCGACAGAGTTGCGCGCTTTGGAGTAATGAAACAGGAACTGTGGGGTAGAAAGAAAAAAAAACAATATTAAACTATACGCTGTTGTTTACCATCCAAATGTTAAGTTAAATATAATAAAACTAAGCAAATTTGTTAAGAAAATCTTACCCTTTTGAAAATATTCTGGACTTGCTCCTGTGGAAGAAAATAAACAGATTAACATCAGAAATATAAACTGAAAAAACAATGTTATAATATGACATGTCATAACTCTAGAAAACAAATATACAAGAGGCATAGAGAGAAATTCAGAGGTGTGATCTGCTTATCCAGGTTGTTGTACGTCTGCATGTTCTATTTATAGTTTTCTGTGCTTTATGATAACTTCCAGTAATTGTTCTGCATATTTGAACAAATCTGTGTTTTACCTCTGCACTGTGAAGCCCATACTTGATTATTTGCCTGTTTTTGTTGCTGTTTTTTTTTTATACCACAAATGTTGGATGCTCATCCAACTAAATGTGCTAAAAAGCAAGGCCAGCCTGAACTCGCTATGTCAGAAAGACGTAGGTTGACCTCGGCGTTAAATGTGCATGAACAACATATCAACTGAAGCTACTGGTTTTACCAGCTTTGACCCTGAAAAAGTCCAGGATTATTACATTTCTTTTGGTTTTTTTAAACCTAGCAAGATAAAGATAAGTATTTCAGATAATTGCTACTTTATGTCAAAGCCGGTTGAGTCCACTTCATTCCCTGTGACACCATTTGATTTGGAAATAAAAGCTGTTTTATTTTAACACGATCACTTGAGTTAGACTGCATGGAGCCGTGGGGGAGGAGAGGTGAATTACTGGTAGAAATAGTGCTTATACTCAAAATACATTCAGCTGGGTTCAGTGAATCAGCACAAAGATGAAACAGGAGAAGTGGTTAAAAAAAAAAGTTGTTTTCACCAGGAATTAAACTGCAGATTATCTGCAAAAAACGAGAGCATCCAATCTCTCTAAGCTAGTTTACGACAGAGTAGTTATTTTCTACTTTGTCATGATAGCGGTGTTTGGTGTTGGAGACACAGCTCACTGCCCAGGGTGCCATTGTGTCAGGGGGTGGCCCTTTTGTGAAAAAAGCTAATTTGTCAGTTTTATCACAAAAATATTTCTATTACTTATCCCCGTTTCCGGTCAAGAGATATAGGAAACTGCTAAAGCTAAAGCCTAAAATATCTACGCTGAGTTGAAGAGTCTATGCTGAACAGATTCACTAAAACTCAGGTTGAGGTTTGACCATTTCTGTTCTTTAAACCCTTTATTCTGTTTGCAAAATCACAAGAGCATCCTCTTGAAACTCTTCTGGCATCCTTAAACTGAAAGAAACCCAAAACCGCCAATGCATTTATGAAACTTTTCTTCGTCTTCCTTAGGTTTCTTTTTCTAAGAATGAAATCTGCATCACAGATTTTTTTAAAAATGGAGGATGCCGTTGTGAAACCCACACTAATAGAAACCCCTCAGCTGATCCCGGCAACCATTTGCAGAAAATGTCCTCTGAGTTTGGTGAACAATGGCATCATCGACACACATTATCTCTGGGAGGAGAACACATCATCGCTCTTTCGGGAACTGAGGCTGATGGGAAATGCGGTGCTCAATCTTTTCTTCTTCTCTTCAATCTTAAATGTTTAATGTTATCACGGCAGCCCAATCGCTCGGGGAGTCCAGAGCGATTGTGATGTCGACTCACCTCATTTTGGTCTCTCCACAACACATTACTCATATCGTCGCTCTGGACGCCTCGCACCTTCGGACAAACAACAAGAGGTTTTAGGATTTCATAATGGATTACAAGAATACAATATAGTATTCAAAATAACTGTGTGCTTTAGGAGACATAGAGCAAAATCCATAGGTTTAATTACAGCTCTGCGTCACTACTGCTTCATCTTGGTCTGGCTGCTACACATCAGTGTGATCTTAATTTGTGATAATTAAACAAGATGGCTGCTTCAGGGCCATTAACGAAGAAGGAAATGGCAAAAATTGTGAAACATCAAAGTGAACACCCATGAAGAGGGAAGGAGGATTGATGAGGGGTGGTGAAGACGTGGATGAAGAGGAGTTATTTTGCTACCTTTCGTAACGCGGTGTCATCCCGCCATTGTCCAAAAAGACTGGCATCTGGACAAACAGGACACATAAAGTTAGCATTCTCTGATTACGTTGTGTGAGGAACAAAAATATCACTGCGTCTCCAGCACTTTGGAGCGCACTGTTAATTCATCCCGTAGCAATTAGCTCCAAAAATTTAATTTGAGTCATTTATAAATGAGATTTGCACACTTTTCTGGAGAATCAAAGGCTGGGTAATTCTGTGCGGCTTCAGGCGAAATGAGGGGACTTTTAAGCAGCGGTTTCAAATCCAATCTAACTAAAAAAATCCACAGGGACATTAAGACTCTTACAGAGAATCTAATCATTAGTGACTAACAGAACGTCAGCTAAAAATTGGTTTCAGCTGACCCCCAGTGGCTAAACCGCTTAATGTCACAATAACGCTGACTTGTTGCTCCAGCAAAGTTCGCCCTTTGCTATGAAGGGAGCTGATGAGAGAGACTGTGTTGTAAAACGTGTTGTAGAGACTGTGATTAGCTGTGGTGCTCTCTATTAGACGTGGGTAAGATTTGAACACAAGCTCATTCAAACTATATTTAAATTAAGAATTAAACGAGCACATATAAAATGCTAAACCTGTGACCCTGGCAATTGTGGACATTATTTTTTTTTATTTAGCATTTGTCTATTCTCATTGAGATCAAACATATACTTTATAGACTGCTCTGGAATGTCTAACATTTCAATTTACTTTTTTAAAATAAAATGTTTTACTTATACAGTTGGTAAAGTTTATCCAAATTTCTCACGGCATGAAATGCGCAGTTCTGTTTTTAAACATGGGTAACATAATGATTGGTATCATAAATGTACTAAAAAGGCACACAAAGTTGGAAGGAAATCATATTTTATAGCCAATAATGATCAAATATCATTTAACATCCCTTCACCACCTGTACTAAATATTTTGTATGAATATTAGTCTATCAATATTACTTTTTCCACTCCTTATTTTTGCCCCTGTCATAGATTTGCACCTTTACTTTTACCTCTGGCTGTTTTTTTTTTGTTTTGTTTTTTTTCCTCCTTCAAACAACTTCTGAATAGTGTTTGGAGAAAATGGCTGCATGCTGCACAGCTTTGACTTGTACTACATTGCAGAATTTTAATGAATACACTTTAGTTAGTATCATGTTAATATAAACCATCTATAATGCTTACAGCTTTCTTATGTAACCTCAATACTAATTTAGCCATAATCAGTGAACACATGCATTCGGATAAGGCTTGTTTGTCAGATTAAAAGCACCTTTAGAAAATAACAACCTTTAAGTGGGTATTATTTATAGTTTTCATTAATCCCACTTTTTCTGTTTGGTTTAATATTTTAATGTCAGTATATAACACAATGTATATTTTACACTAATTGGGAGAAATCTCTTTTTTTTGTTATTCTAAAATGTCTTTTTTTAATATAACTTCCTTTTTTTTAGCATGGATTTATTGAAATGAGGTTTTCATGTGTTGCTGAATATTTTTATTGTGGAAAATACTCCCTCAATTCCCAGGTGTGTTATATAAAGCATTTTGAGATAGAAACAAAAAACAAAACATTAAACCCCTGTTAAGCTAGCAGAGCCCTGCTAATATTAGCAATATTTTTGGAAAACGGAAATTCATTATTATTGGGATTTCCTTTCATTTATTCTTTAGTGTGCTCAGGTATTATTTGGTACAGCCTTAATAAAAGTCAATTTCTTAAAAGTACAATGTTATCCATTTACCCCCAGGTTACTCTAATTAAACAATTTATGCTCATAAAACCCCCGTACAGAGTTTTACACCTCGGACAGATTATCAGTCCATATTTTGACATTGAAACACGAATTACAATTAAATTAAAACTCGACTACGTCCACTTGGTGAAACCCTGTCGCTCTGAGCTTACCTGTTGTGCTCAAACATCCAAAAATCCCCAACAAACACAGCAGGAAAAGTTGTCGCACCGTCGGTAGAGTCATCTCTCTCTCTCTTCTTCTTCTTCTCCCTATTTGTGGTTCTGTTTGTGATTCTCTGACCCGCTCGGCTCGGTTTCGTGTCGGCTGTGACCACGTCGTGCTCTCGTGCGGCACTTTAAACTCTTTACAAGCTCTCGGGCAACCTCACCGTCGACCAATCACAGGCCGATCCGATAATCGGCCCGCGTGCGCAGCTCTCCGCGCTCACACCTCCCCGCGCGCATCACCAGTCCACACGGACTGCCTGATCACTGGGATTACTGGGCTGATGTAAACCTGTGCTTACGTCAGGGGCATAGATGCGATTGTTGTTCGGTTTGAGGATGATCACAGTTTTAAATGAGCAATTAATCCAAATATTAGGCCAAAGTTGAGCTGGAGTAAGTGGAAAATAGGAGGAAGGTGGGCCACAGGTACATCAATGTAGTTGTAGTCATGTCTTGCACGAACATGACAACCACTTCTCTTTCTCTGATTGCTGGAATTTACCCCCCAAGAACCAAGAGTTTATTTGTTTGCATCATTTATAGATACCCATGTGTATTTATGTACTAACATTTTGAGAAACAATGAATTTGCATTTCATCCGTCATAAACACACACAAAAAACAAATACTTTTTCTGCCATATGTAATTTAAGTTAAAAATACTAATGCGTAGTGTCCTTAAGTGATTTCAGTTTTGCTTTAAAGTTGCTCCTTCTAAAAATTGTAAGGGGATGTTTAACAAGCACTTGGCACTAAGTGGTGGAGGTGTGCAATACTGCATATTTTGGTATTGATTTGTTACAAAGTATCAGTATCGGTATCACCAATACCGATACTTTGTATTTATGTTTGATTTGTCACAAACTTCTGACAATTAGGTGTTTTTGTGTTGTTGTTTTTCTTTGTGTAAATTCTGTTCTGGTTTTGAACAAAATAATTCAAAGTTTATACATGTCTATAAAATACTTTAATAAAATATAGAAGTATTTTTTATTTTGGGTGCATTTTTCCTGAATAAACTGCTAAAATAAAAAGATCGTTTTGAGAGCAAATCAAAATAAAATCTTTTTTGAGGTGCGATTGAGAAATTACGGCACAAAAATAAACAAACATTTCAAGTGGGAATCTGAAACAAAAGTATCGATCTTGCCATGCTAGTTCCAGATCAATACTGATACCAAATTGATATTGATATGTGTACTTTGGATCGATTTGCACATCTCTGCTAAGTGAAACTGGGCTCACAGAGTCAAACATGGGAGCTTGCTGTACTCTACCTCTTTTGACTGGAACCAGATGTGGTGACAATTTTGACTACTTTGAGCTTTTTCAGCAACAAACACTCAAGTTGGGGTTTATGTGAATAACAGGGCGGACACATGGAAAAGCAGCTGAAGCCCGATGTTAAGCACTGTGGAGTATCTGTAATACTCCCCCAAATGCCCTCTGGGAACTTCTTAGAGGACATAGCATCATACATTCTTTTACATGCAGAGACAGTGACCACAACTTGGACTCTATAAGTAAATGGAAAATGGGTTATTGTTGGGCCTTGATCTAAAATGAGTCAAGATAGAAATGATTCACTACGGGGAGGTTAATGATCGCATATATTGGAAATTATAAACTAGGGCTATTTGTATCAATGAATCATCCATCCATCCATTTTCTTTAGACTAATTGTTACATGCAGTGGTGGCTGCATGTAGGGCTCCGCCCCCATTTCAGGTTACTGCTGAGCTCCAGCAGGTTAAGCAG
>CAEFZY010014838.1:0-49076 GCA_903066815.1 Brachyrhaphis roseni
AACTCTCTTGTTGATACACTGACATTACTTACCTTCTGTCTTTTAACCACTTTGAAAAGCTTTTCTTCGTCTCTCCAACATCTTTATCCCCTCTTCCGTTTTCTGTTTTGTGCCCCGGAGTTTTTTTTCTGCGCCCATCTTTAGCTCCCTGTTGTCAAGGCATTAATACAATTCAAATTTAACAGAAGAAAAAAAAAACAAAACAAAAAAAAACGCGCCTCAGCGCTTCTCTAAGGGCCGCTGCCCGAGCTATCTGTATGGGAGGGGAGAGCGGCTGGCAAGACGGGAGCCTAATCAGTGCAATTCCTCTGTTATTGATTATTTCATACACAAACAGCTGTTAAGTACATAAAATGCTGACTAGAAAAAAAATTCCCCACATCATTTTTGCGCCCCCTCTAGTGCAGCGCCCCTTTGCGTTGCATACAGTGCATAGCCACCTTTTGCGCCACTGAGTACAACTCAAAACCACGTCTTTCTCGCTGTCTGTATCAGTGCAGCTACGCGCAGACTCGTTGCCATAGCAACTGACAACAACACCACACAAAAAAAACAAACACTTAAATATTTCCCACACAAAGAGCAGAACATTCAGTCTGTTGCAGTAGCATGGTTTTAGGCTTAGTATTTATTTTGTGATTATTAATAAGTGATTGCTGTGGTACGAGGAGAAAACTATAAATATATCGCTGCACTTGACTATATGCTAGCTCCATGGCTAGCTCGCTGTTACTGTCTCTTACTCTGCAGTTGTGGAGTCACAATGTCTGGGATCATGAGCGCCCCCTGCCATGAGGCAAGAGAACTGCCTGCCTCACCTCGAATCTGCTCTCTGCCGTTTCTGATCGCTCCTCAGCACACAAAACACGTTACACACACAGTTTGTGGCAAAAAACACTGTACATTATATACATAAGCTAAATTATGGAAAATAAGTTCATACATTAAATGTTTTTTAGCCATTTTCTTGGCGACGTACAGACAGGAGGAAAATGCTCCCATAGAATGGCAGCTAGTGCAGTTAGCCAGAGGTTGGGCAATCCAAGGTGAGGCTCAGCTCACTGCTGCCTCACCAGCTGCTCTTCTGAGCATTTGAATGGGAAAATGCAAAAATTCAGCGATTTTGAAGAAAAAATTATCAAAATTGGTTAAGCTAAAAAAAAAAAGTCTGGACATTGATTGGTTGCACATAGCTACACATTTAGTGTAGTCTAGAAAGAAACTGTTTTTCCACTATATCAAACTTACTTGTTTAGACTCGGTGGGAAACACAGCAAAAAACAAACAAAAAAGTCGAAGTTATAACACATGTTGTAGCTAATATAAGGGATCTGTTGTTTATCAGACAAAATGTGAGCCACAATGCACGTTGATCATCAAGTTTCAGGACTTTTGGTAAATATCAATGTATTGCCCCATCAGATTAACACAGGTGACACAAATAAAGATCGTTGCAATATTCACAATTACATGAAGAAACTGAATTGCAATGAAGGAACTAAATAACTGAAAACACAAGCTTATTTGTCTTGTTTGTTGAAGAAGAGTGGAAATTACAATTAGACCTCCTTTCAGACAAAGAAGTGTGTATCTTCATGTTTCTGTTCCAGCTCAAATAATTCAAATGACTGCGAGCCATCATGTGCTACAGAAGCCTGTTAATTGCCCATTCATGTAAGTCTGGTATATATACAATGTGAAATAGTTCAAGTGATACAGGTTTTTATTTTTTTGTAAAACACTGCATGTATAAAAATTGATAGTTAAAGTTTAAAGGCTCACACATGGTTAATGTAACTTGCTAATTTGGGGGATTTTTTGCTAAAAATAAAGGTCATAAGAAGAACCTCCACTGTGGCAAGAAACCAGAGTATCATTAGAAACCTACACATTTATGCAGAAACGCATGAACGCAACGCAAAAGGCCCAGCTGTAATTCAATCAAAGAGTCTTAACAGTGGTTCATTAGCTCCTAGCTCAAGGTTGGTAGATACATAATGTTTGTCTGGAAACATTTAATTGATTTAAAGTTAGACACTCATGGAATCAAATGGAAATGCATTTCCTTGACGTACTAATTACTCCTCCACATGTCTTTTCCACAAAACATATCCATCCTAATCTGAGCTCCTTATGGCCATTTAAAAAAAGAAAAATCACAAAGACAGCAGTGACCTGCACAGTTTTAAAAATGGCAAAACATCAACACTTTCCATATATTTTCATTAAAGGCAATCAAACTTAGTGTAGCGGTCTTATTTTTGGATTATGTTTCTCAGACTGGCTGACTGCTGTCTTTTCACAAAACCCTTCTTTCTCAATCTGTGGAGAGACTGTCAATTATGTTAAATAAAACACAGATCAAGTCAAAATGTATGTAATTTGAAACTGTGTTCATGTAACTAAATAACATTCCTTGGATGGTTGCTATTTTTTGGTTTTGAGGTGGATTTTAGTCTTGCAAAGTGTAAGAAATTTATTGTCATTTTGTGACAATAAATATCACAAAATTTGTTTAGAATAATTTTAGTAATATTTCAGCCTAGTTTAAAGCAAATTTGCTTCTCTTGTTTTAAATCAAAAACCTTTTAAGGTATTATAAATGTGTTCATAACTCTCCACAGTTTTAAAAACACACTGCAATGATCCTGTATGGAAAACTGTCACAAATATAAAACAAGGCAGACATAAAATCTGAAATTTGTCTCAAGTTTTATGAGGCATTTATTTGTCAAAAGCCATTTCCAGACAAACACAGCATGAGAAAAATCTGATGAAAATTGTGGCAAAAATCATAAATTGAGAAAAGAACAAACGCACATTGTTCATTTTTATCTTACTTGTTGACCAAGCTTTTGAATTGTTACAGATCCGTATTTATATATCATTTCCTGCTTCCCCTTCAACTTTTAAAGTAAAATTTTAGTGGGGAAATGCCAGAGATTGGCTGCTTATCAGTGTGAACCATTCATGCTTCCTTTGCTCTGCTCTCTTGATCACCTCTTCGGTAGAGGAAAACAACGCTTGATGAAATTGATTTGTTCAGCAGCTCAACCATGACTGGTTGTAAAGGAGGGTTAGTGAGCTGTCAGCTGCTAACTTCTTCAATATAGTTAGGTACACGGCCAGGAATATATTAAAAGCAGTATTCCTATTTTTAATGTTTGCTTACTGGCAAATAATTTCACATTTCAAATGCTTTTGTGGAGAAAATTAGTTTCTTGATAATATATATACTCTTTATCACAACATGTGCATTTATCTAGGTGTAATAATAGATACTTCATCATATGAATTATTGATGGTAAGAAGTAATTCACCTGTGGCTGTTCTTTATATGGTCTTTTTTGATTCTCCACATGAATATCCTGCCGTATTAAATGTTATACGTCCATATGATGTGTGTGGATCTAGTCAGTGGATGTTCAGTAGAAAGTAGCTCTCCTCTATATGTTAAAACAAAGATTAGGCACCATGACAGCATTTTGTTGCTTTTTGATTTAAAAATACAGAATATCTTTCCCTCTATTTTGTGTCATCTTATAGATTCTTTTCCATAACTTTATATGATGATTTAATGTTTTTCTCTGTCTAGCTGGAATCACCTCCGAATTTTTCCTGCTCTTTAAAACTCCATTTAAAGCAGCGCTGCCACATACTAAGCATCTATTAGACAGCAGGCTCAGAACTCTGGATTCAAATAATCTCCTGAGTGACATCTTAAGAAGGATTTGCTTTCAGCTTCTCTCCTCTCCTTTCTCACTTCTTCTTCTTTTCATCTAGGTGTTTTTTTTCTGTTTTCATTTTTATTTTTGGTTTACTCTTGTGTTGTCTCTGGAGGCCTGCCATCGAGAGTTCATCAGCAGCAGGGTTCATGGTGTCATTGTTGTGTGCAGTGATGAGAGGTTATCTTCTGTGTTTGAAGGCGGGAACTTGATGAAAAAAGTCTCGGCAGGATTTCATCAGCAGTCCATTCCAATTAACTCTATTCTTTTTGCTTTTATCTCCGCCAGCTTAATTCAGTCAAATGATGATAGTATTTTAAGGAGTTTTGGAGACAAACACTGAAAGCGACCCAAAATTTCTTTTCATATCATGCTTCCTATTCATATTTTCTTTTAGTTTTCTCTGCTCTTTGCTGCCCATCGTCAAAGGAACAAGCCTTTCAAATCCTTCCACCAGAGTATTTTTTTTGTTATCAATCCAGAAATAATGGGGACACCAATGCTTTACACAGTAAAAATGAATCGAACCCAGGACCTTCTTGCTGCAAGGCAACAGTGCTACCAACTGCTACTGTGCAGCCCATTTCAGATTCTCAAGTTTCATTTTCTTTTGAATATTTCATATATTCTCAACAATAAAATGTGTGGAAAAGCAGGTTTTCCTTGAATATCAGGGGTCCTCAAATCCAGTCCTCGAGGGCCGGTGTCCTGCAACATTTAGATGTGTCCCATGTTCAACACACTGCAGTCAAATGGCTGAATCACATCCTCAGTATGCAGTCAAGTTGCTGCTAATGACCTCATTATTTGACTCAGATGGTGAGCCAGAGATGCATCTGAATCCAGCAGGACACCGGCCCTCGAGGCCCGGTTTTGAGGATCCCTGGTTTAGAATCACGTTCCACAGAAAAATCAGCAAATAGGTGAATCAGCAAATATCGTACAGCACATAAGGAAGGTATACAGTGGATTGTGAAACTAATAATTGCACCAAGGATTAAATACACAATCACTGACATTAGTCCCTTGCATGGGTTTAATCATCAAAATACACATAAAATGAACCTGAAAAGAATTTATGTTACATTGTTTGTGTTTTACACAACCAATATATAGGTTACATATTCTGATATACTAACATATATTTATTGATGTCATCATTAAATTACTTGTTTGCATCTGACTTGGACAAATACCCCCAATGACCAGTCACCTCTGATCGCCGACAGACATTGTGATATTAATGCAGATATTTAGAAAGATATTGAGAAGCTATCATGTTTAAAAAGAGCGGGAGTGATCCCTAACGTAATTAATCTGGATTCAGTTTCTTTGCAGTCAATTGTAACACTCACGTCTTTCTCAGCATTTTAGATTTCTACTACTAAGCTTTTCTTTGAGCATTCATGTCATTTTTACACACTTAAAAGTTTCAAGCTTTGCTCAAAGAAAAGCTTAGTAGTAGTAGATATAAAAAAATCTTTTATATCTTATCCACAGGCTATAGCCAACTTCTCTTCACTGGGCCAAAATAGCTTCTTCCCCTTGGTTGACATCCTCACATTGTCCCTCAGGCAACCTACGCCAGGACAATTTGTAAATACAACTGCAAATATTTTTTGCTAAATGTAGTCATGAAATGAGCCATCCAGACAGATACACACCTATATTAGGTTAATCGTGAAATATTGTGGCTGAACTCACCTTACAGGATTAATCAGGAGAAGAGAGCGGATATGCTTGTCAGAGCTTATTTCACTGTTATTTGCTTCTTTTGTAAATACTAATCCCAGACATACTGGTTATTTTAATACCTGCTCAAATAAATATATCCAAGAGTTGATGTGTGCCTACGCAAGGCAGAGTCTCCTGGTTTGACAGGGTTTGTTTTGGAGCTGTTATCAAGCTAAAGATGGAAGGAGTGCAGAAAGTAAATGTTGAAAATAAGAGGAAAAACTAAACAAAGTTTAGAATAAAGATAAAGGTACTTTATTAAATCTTTACTGGTATTTATAGGTAATGTAAAAAACATTAACTAAATTTACAGAAAATATAATGAGGCACCAATAGAGATGGTCGGGGTAAGAATTGAGTGAGGCAATAATTTCCCTGAGATGGTTTAACAAAGTTAAAACAAAGAAAGAAAATATATCTTTATTCGTTTGGCTCTTCAACACTTAAAGTTATCCCTCGTCTCAGACTTGCTCAAAGAAAACTTTTTACTCTGATCTCAGCAGTGAAGAGATACTCTGAAGAGAAAATTGTGCAGATGGTTCATCAAATATCATAAAACATTAATGGCAGAAATTCAAAAAGCTCATTAATGAGAAGCTGCATCAAAATTAGAAGAAGACGAAGCCTGGCTTCAATCAAAGTCATCCCCAACATGACTGAATCTGATTAGATGGGCTGTAGAGGGCTGTGGAGGATAGCTGCAACTGATCAGGTTCTCATTGAATTCTCACTTTTCTGTATTATTTTTTTACACTTCTGGTCACAATTTGCTTTTTCTACTCTTTCTTTCTTTCCTTCTTTAACTTCAGACTGTGTCGCATCCAAAGCGGAGGACCGGCTCTTCAGGAAGCTTTTTAGACGGTACAACCAGTTCATCAGACCAGTGGAGAATGTTTCTGATCCTGTTACCGTGGAGTTTGAGGTCTCCATCTCGCAGCTTGTTAAAGTCGTAAGTTTTTTCTCGTTTGGAGACACACATATCAGAGAATTCAGTACATCCATGTGTCGTGTTTTAACTTATTCTCTGTGTCATGGTCAGTCTTTGTAAAAAGGAATGTGTTTTTCGTGATCATGACATTACCCAGCTTTTGATAGAAAAAAAAAAAATAGAAGGATTGCAAAAAAACCCCTCACTGTTATCTAGTCTTTCTATAGTTTGTCCAATTTCAGAGATTTATGTGGATCTGGAGTTTGCTATTGCGATTTGTGACTTGGTGGCTTTACGTTTTTATCTGAAAGCACTTTTTTGTTCAAATCCCTCAAAAGACAATCTTCAGAATAGGAGAAAAAAAATACAAGAAACTTTTCAGATTGGACTGGTGAGATTAAGCTGAAGGTGAGTGTATTGACCTGTGTGTGCTCTGACGAATGTGTCTCACATGTTGGTCTGTTCAGATTCTGGCAGATGGGCTTTTTGGGTGGCTTGTGTATAGTCATGAGAATCACTGGACTGTAAATCAAACCTGAATGGTCAATATAGAGAATGGCAGCGAGGCAGTGACACCTGTACCTCTATGTGTTATTAAGTTGACCTTTTCAGCTGAACAACCTCTGCACCAGAAAACACAAATTGAAAGAAGGGATTGTTTTGTTGTTGTTGTTTTTTCATTTTTGTTCACTCTAAATTCCTAATAATTCCCAATGTTGCTGTTGGGTTTTCACAACAACAACATCTAACTTTCTTATTTTTCTCTGTTGTTTCTGTGCAGGATGAGGTGAATCAGATCATGGAAACAAATTTATGGCTGCGACATGTGAGTTCACAATACACAAGGATTATAAAAGCTTTTGTTATGCACTGTAAAATCAGATGCTTATATTGTATTACAAAATATAAATAAATAATAATACTATTTAAATATGTATATTCTTTGAAAAAGTACCACGGCTCACCATTAAACAGGGAAAAAGGAACTTATTATTGGATTGAAATTTACATCTCTAATTATACTTTTAATGTCATTTATTTAGATTTTTCAGATCTATACAATACATTTTGTTGATACTTTTGTTACACATGCTAATCAGAAACCAGTTTCTTCAACTTGTTCCAAATAACAATTTAGCTAATCAAGCTCAGCATTTTGTTTTAATCTCAAGCAAAACACCAGCTGGTTTCTGTGACAGTAAATTTGCCTTTTGATTGAATCTCAAGGCCACAATAATCTACAATGCCGGAGCTCATCGAGAATTATCCTGGCAATCATAATGCAAACTCGGTGGATGGATAAATGGAAAAACCAGTGTAGCATGAACTGGTTAATTAAAAATCTTCCAGGTCATGACTGAGCATTAATCCGTCTCGCTAATGAAAAAAAAAAAAAGAATTCATCTAGGGCGACATCCAAATAGCCAAGACTAATGGATCCACAGCTCATAAAACGTTACCTGCAGGTATTTTGGCAGAGTAAGTGAATGCATTGATCTGTTATTTTCCAGTGAAGAATTTATTCATACTGTCTGAGCTACTTGCTGTACAGGCATGTCTACTGTCGGTAGCTTCATTCTTTTAAAAAAAATTGGAACCAAGAAAATCATTTTTCACAAGTATTGCAGGGGCAAAAGAAAGAGTGATGATCAGTGAAATTTTACCGCATGGTGTTGTACTTACATGGCTTTCCACAACAGAGGAAAAGTTCTGATTGCAAGTATTTTTTTCTCATTTACAAAGAGATGCAACATCTTCAAGAAACAATAAAAAAAATGTATAATGTTTATGGTATCAATATTATAATTAATATTGATTAAGAATGTGGTTTGGGACTTCGTGTAAACAAAAAGTCTCTCACAAAGATTAAACCCTTGTTGGAATGTCAACTTTTAGGCTTTACACTGGTTATATAATCATTATTGGATCTTCATCTTTCAGACAGTAATTATATTTCATATCCTTAGCTGATTTGTCAACTACCCTGCTTCATATTTTTTTCTCTTCCAGATTTGGAACGATTACAAATTAAGATGGATGCCAGCAGAGTTTGATGGGATTGAATTCATCCGAGTTCCCTCAAACAAGATTTGGAGACCTGATATTGTTCTCTACAACAAGTGAGGCTTTCATCATCATCTGAGTCCGAATTCATCTGTCTGTACTGACATCATGTTGAAGTGACAAAGAGCTATGTGTGCATGATTATTTATTGATTATTATTAGGAGCAAAAGCTAAGACAGTTGTTCAGTGTTTTGAATAACTTGAAAACATATTGATTCTAATTCATAAAGTTAAAAAAGTAACTACAAGTACAATACTCTTATTTCAATAAATGAGATCTGAAGTACTTCAAAAGTTGGTCACAGCTTAAAATTTGTTTTATGTCTAAAATATTTCATACCAAGTATAAACAGAGACACACTCAAAAGAAATATATACTCAAATAAAAGAATAAAAATTAAACAGATAAAAAGACAAATTCACTGGAGTATGTTGATGTCAGTTTAGAAGTTTAAATTAATGAGGATAATGTTATGGTCAATTGTGTAGTTACTTTGAGCTATGTGGTCCTGCAGCCTCATTCGGTCTTTATTGCTGCTTACAATAAAGAAGCTCATTCCACACATGAACTTTTTCTAGCCTAACATTTCTTCTTCTGTGCCTCCATTTACTATTTTCCTCTTATTGTTTGAAACATCTTTTTCCCATCTTTGTGTCCTATTTTAACCACACTTGTGTCGTGCCCTTTGATGCCCTGGCTGTCTTGGAAACATGTTGATGCTGCTACCTTGCAGTGCTGTGGGTGACTTCCTGGTAGAGGATAAGACCAAAGCCTTGCTGAAGTATGACGGTACGATCACCTGGGTTCCTCCTGCTATTTTTAAATCCTCATGCCCAATGGATATCACCTACTTCCCTTTTGACTATCAAAACTGCTCCATGAAGTTTGGCTCCTGGACTTATGACAAAGCCAAGATTGACCTTGTACTCATTGGATCCAAGGTCAGTACGCGTGTCAATTTCCAATGTTATGTCATAAAAATCTTTAATGATTCACTATTTTCTTCTTTTGTAAAGGGATTCTTAAGACAGACATTTTTGCTCCAACCATAAAATCCATCAGTTTTCTTTTCTAAATGCTGCCAGGACTCCGCTGCTTTATTTCCATTTAGCTTTTATTAGTCTTCAATCAGCTGTTGACAAAACCTCCTTGTTAAAGGTTCATAAAATTATAAAAACTAATTCCTGCAGTTTTAATCTGATTCCAGCTTCAGTGTAGTTAGTGAATTAGGAAAATAAGTTGATCTGTTTATTTTAAAAGCCAGCTTCTGACCGCAGGCCAATCACTTACAGACTCAAAAGACCATTTTTTTGCAACTCTTTACATGACTACATGTATACCTTATACAGAAGAAGACCAAGGAAGCCTATCAGAATCATTAGTCAGTCGGCTCACACTCGACTGTATCGCTTTCATACTTTTCACGAGACTTGTGGGTTATTCAGTGGCTACACTTTGACCTTACTTTCTTTTTAACATCCAACAACGTCAAACTTTTCTACGATTTACGCCATTTTAAAAATGAATATCTGTTGTTCTCGTAGTAGATCACTCAGCTTGGACATCCTACTCTTCTCCTAGGTAAATCTCAAAGACTTCTGGGAAAGCGGGGAATGGGAAATCATTGACGCTCCGGGCTACAAACATGACATCAAGTACAACTGCTGTGAGGAGATCTACCCGGACATCACGTACTCCTTCTACATCCGTCGCCTGCCGCTGTTCTACACCATCAACCTCATCATCCCCTGCCTCCTCATCTCTTTCCTCACAGTGCTGGTTTTCTACCTCCCATCTGACTGTGGAGAGAAGGTCACGCTCTGTATCTCCGTCCTGCTCTCCCTCACTGTGTTCCTGCTCGTGATCACAGAGACCATCCCCTCAACATCACTGGTCATCCCCCTCATCGGAGAGTACCTGCTCTTCACGATGATCTTCGTCACACTCAGCATTGTCATAACCGTGTTCGTGCTGAACGTGCACTACCGCACGCCCATGACACACACCATGCCGTGCTGGGTGCGGTCCGTGTTCCTCAAAGTGCTGCCCAGGATTATGCTGATGCGTAGGCCGACAGATGAGGAGGGTAAGGCCGGGTGGTTGGACAGCAGTGGGGAAGCAGGAGGAGCTGGAGGGGGAGGAGGAGGCGGAGGAGGGGAAGGACGGAGGAAGAGGAAGAACAGCTTGATTAAGGTATGAAAATCTTACCCCACTGCATAGAAAATTGCTTTCTTGAAGTTTCTCATGCATCATTTTGGGACACAGTACCACCTTCTGTTAAAAATGATAACATTCTCCTAAGCTAATATTTTGTTGAATCTAAAGTTATGTCAGATAAAAAGCAAACAAACAAAAAAAAAATTGCTGACCTGTTCAGAAATATTCACATTTCAATGTACTTGAAAAATAAAGCGATTTAAATGGATTAAACACAAAATATACTTATTTTAAAAATAAAAGAATGGATAAATAAAACTGTTGAAAAAAAAAAACAGATTTTTGGTGAGAAATGTGCACCCTAACCATAATAAATAATTACAACTTTTTGATTAAATATGTCCAGGAGGCTCCTTGTATCCAACTACTAGTCCTTGACGTGACCTTGGCCATTGGCTGGGCCCAAGACTTTACATTTCTTATTTCTTAGCCAGTCCTTGGTGCACTTCCTGGTTTATTTTGGCTCACTGGATCAATATACATGTTTTGCAGATGGTCTCTTGTTGTTCTTGTGCTGCCTACGATGATAAGTTGCCCAGGTTGGTTGGCTTCAGTTAAAAAAATTTAAAAAACTTAATCAAAGACTAAAAAATAATGTTTTGCTCAAGTTTTAACTCATCAGATAGGCAGGAAAACTTTATGAAGTGTAACAGGAATCTCCCCTCCTGGAGTTTCACCAGGAAGTGCCTACAGATGAAGTTTGGACAAACAATCTTTCAAGAGCCACAGCCAGTTATCAAAAAACTGTCACAAAACAGGGAATTAATGTTTAGACAGACTTTTGAATCGTATTGTTTTCCTATCGCAGCTGACTCTCCCCATCATCCGCTTGCACACCAGATGCCCTTGTGTCAGGTGTGATCTAATCAATGAGAATGTAAACAGTTTATCAGCATATAATGAATCAAGCTAAAGCCCTTACTTTCCAAGACTCTTTGGTGTTTCTGTGAAACTGAATCAGCAGGTCGATTTTTCTTGTGCAGTAGTTCAGCCAAAAGGTGTGCACACATTTTCATGTCATTAGACATTCGGCCTGTTGTTGAATAAAAAGTGTGTTCTGCATTTCATTTAAACAAATTAGCACTTTTCGCTGTATATTTGTGGGATAATCATACTGTAACATGTGAATGAAGGATTTCTGATAATGTGTTTAAGCAGAAGACATTGGCGGGAATATTTTTCTAGGGGTAAAATCAATAAGCTCATTGAGAAGGTTCTGCTTATCAGTCGTTCAGAAAAATCTGTACTTAAGATTCCCTTGTTGATGTTGTAAATCAACAAAGGAATGTTATGCCATCATTTGGTTTTACCAAATCTGAAATGAGTGATGTGTCGTCATCCAAGTTCTTTCCCAAACAGAGTTTAGTTTCTAGTTGTGCTTGTGTTCCTCCAGCAGGTTGGAGGAGGTTCCCTCAACTGTCTGGAGGTTGGTGGTGACAGTAAGCTCACAGCCATGGAGGGCTGCACTGGCAAAAAATGTCCCTGCCCCTGCCAGCATGTGAGGGAAACCCCAGAGACACCAGAGTCTGGAAAGGTGCCTCGTCAGCTGAGTCCACAGAACATAAACACGGTGATGGCCTTCTCCGTGGTGTCGCCCGAGATCAGACAGGCCATCGAGAGCGTCAAGTACATAGCTGAGAACATGAGGAGCAGGAACAAGGCCAAAGAGGTGCCGTGTTTTTTCAGCTTATCTGAATTTTTGGTGACTTAGGATTTACTCTTTACTGCCTTTATGGTTTAAGTGGTCTATTATTATGGTACAGTAAATTACAGAAGAGACTCTTGGTAGTATGTGGGTTTATAAACTGGAGAAGGAGTCTGTCAATGGACTGATGGAAGGTTTTATGAATTTGTGTCGTAAACTTTGGACATTAAATTTTTAAAGATAAACAGAAGATAGTGTTTTACTATTGGACTGGTCTATCACAATGCAGAAAAACAACTTGCCTAGGGTGACCTAGTGCTACAAAAACTATTAAACAAACCCACAAATTTGTGTCAAAATAGTGTTTCTATCTTAGACTTATTAAATAAAATAATTCAAATATGTTTTACTGTCTTGTACTAAGTACTCCAAGATGTTAATTAATAGGCTATAAACCAATTCAACCCAGAGATGTTAATGATACAAGAAAACTGTATTACAGTTTTCCATATAGCACAAGTTTTCTTGTGCTATTTTAAATGTATTTCTGTCATATTGCCATCTTGCCATGTTGCTGTTTTCACCATTCTCTATTCTCTCTATAGGTGAGCTCATTTCACTTTTTTCCTCTCCTTACATTGTAACATCAATTCAATGATGTTACAATGTACAGCATATGCTTCAGGTCCAAGCATATGCTGTACATATGCCCAGTTTCCTGCTGCAAAACTGCACAGTGTAGATTTTCTGAATAAATCTTAAAAATGATGCAGTGTAGAAGAGATACAGCTCTTTCTATTGTTTAAATATACTGTTTGTATGTACAAGGCGGTAGAAAATAAACACACTGCAGGGGTTCTTTTGCATAATGTATTTATGCAAAAACACAACAAACGCACTGAAGGCCTATGGGAGAGCAGTATTCAAAAACTTCCCTAAATTGATGCAGAACCTAAACTGCTCTGAGAGTTAACAATGGTTCAGGTTAGAGCAGAGTGTGCGCTTAAGGCTTTTCTCCCCTGTCTGTCGGCTATAAATAAAGAGGATGGAGTCTCCCATTGGGGAGCAGAAATGCTTGATACGAAAAACTCAAGGCTCAGACGGATTTCTCAAAATGCCTGTTGCTGTGGATTGAAATTATCATATTTATTAATTCATGTGTAAATAATGTATCAAATTTATGTTGACTCATGAAATTTTTAGAAACTTTCTCCTCTTTTTCTTGATTTAAACATTTTCCGTCCTGCTATAAAGTTGATATTTTAATCTTGAGTCCCTGGTTCCTGCTTACTGTGCACAACATGTTGTCTACAAAAGAAATATATACATATTATTTCATGCGTAATACCAGAAGTGATTTTTTTTTTTTGTCTTTTTCTGTTTGTAGGTAGAAGACGACTGGAAGTATGTTGCTATGGTCATTGACAGAATCTTCCTCTGGGTCTTTGTGACGGTGTGCATCCTGGGAACCATGGGCCTCTTCATCCAGCCCCTTTTTGGTTTCGTCTCGTAACCGTTGTAAAACTCAGGGTTCTCAGCCACATTGTGACAACCAACACTAAGAGAACTCTCCTTTCTCAGTCAACTTATTACTGGATGCAGAGCCTTAAAGCATCACTGGATGTGCTGGCTGTCCTCAATAAAAGCATTGCAAAGTTAAGAGAAAATTTTTATTTAATTTGATGGTGTACTGCAATATGGTAGCAAAGATTGTAATGTAGTTATTGTATGTATCTGATGACTGCTTATTTGTTTTTACCAAAGTGATTATCTTAATTCTCCCCTTGTTAGGATCATGTAAAATTTAGGGTGCGGTGGTTCTTTCAATGATGTGGTAAATTTTGATTTTTGGATAGTGGATTAATTGCCATACCTGCTTAAGTGTTTAAAAAAACACAGCCAGAAATAACACAGCTGGGCTTATATATAATCTAGGTTGTTGTGTTTTAGTTCTGATTTATGCATGATGTACATGCAGGTAAATTGATTACCTGCGTAAAATGTGAAAAAAAAAAAAAAAAAAACTGCTACAGAAAAACCACAGTCATTGAATCAGGGAAATAATTTGTGCATTGTAGAATACATACACAGAAAAGAAGGCTGTAATGTTTTAATGACTTGGTCAAACAAAACAGAGCCATGTTGCTCTCCAGTTAGCGCTGTTTTTGGGTTACATAAAATAACAGGGTAGTGCACCAGCAACACAACTTAGAAGTTGGGTTTTAATGCAGGCCTCTGACATCAATCGTGCAAAGTTGCAGTGATCAGACCTTCATCTTATATTCTAAATGAGATCAGAACATATACCTTTAAACAAAATGAATGATTTTAATAGATTATTATTCTGATTTGGGTTGAAATCAGCAGCACATTCAGTGATACTTAGAAGTTGAACATCATCCAATATTTGCCAGTGAAACTTTCAAATCAAGCACATGACACAAACTCCCTCTAACCTGTCAAACTCAACCATGCATCCACCATCCAACGAGGTACACAAGTGGATAACTTTAACACAAGCTGCTCAAGTCTCTGTTGTGAAAGGCAATTCTAATTATTTGCATAATTTATGTTCTACTTTTAAATTTCGGGCATTACCTGCAGGACTTTTTTTTTTGTTTCTGGCTATTTATTTATAGTAATTACAAAATATGTCATTACTGTTTCCATGTCTGGTAATTGAATGGCCTTGTAAATGCTCAGTGAAAATATGCTTGATTAGTTTCTCTTAAAATAGCAGTCCATATATGATTCCATCAGAGGGCCCTTAATGCCCAATTCCATGGCTAATAATTAAACCCTTTTTTTATGTCGCTCAGGATTAGTCTTATTACTGAACTCAAAAGTGTATAAGATGCATGCATGAGAAAAATTATGAATGCTTTCACCCCAGAGCTCGGTGATACAGTGAGTTAATGATTACTGTAACTAATAATAACCCATGATTATCTTTTCTCTATGTGTGAATATGCTTGGATTTGTACAACAGGATGTGTGTTTCCAGTTAACTCTGCAAAGAGCATCAAAAGACAAGAAATTAAAAAGGCAAAAAGCAATACAATCATTCGCCTTCGATAAGGTACACTGTGAGGTACACTCACAGGCCATTTTAGTACGTCCACCTTTTCATTTGCTTACTAGAATTGGCACAAATAATGCATCAGCCAGTTACAGAAACTCAATGTGTTTGGGGTTCTAGATGAGGTAAAGTTGACTTGCTAAAAGGTCAGCATCCGAATGGTGATTACAGGGGATTTTAATTACTTTGAGGGTGACAGGTCATTAACAACTATCACTCAAGTTTACAGAGAATAGTCTGGGAAAAATATAAAGTAAGCGTCATTAATGTAGTAAATGATCATGAGAAACTCAGAAAAGAATGTTCAGACTGGTTCGTAATGACAGAAAGGTAAAGGTAGCTCTGATAACCCCTTGTAGGTACTAACGAATGAAAACTACAGTCTCTGAAAGCACAACACATTGACCCTTGATGCAGATGGGCGCCAGCTAAAAAAAATCAAAAGGGGGCTAAAATGCACACCAGCTTACTGGAATTGGACCCAATCAATTGGAAAAGTGTTGGCTGGTCCACTGAGTCTTACTTTCAGTTTTCAAAAGAGGGACCAAATTGGTCCTGGCAAGGTGTACCTAATAAATAGGCCAGTGAGTGTGTAGAATTACCTGTAAGTACAAAAGTTTGTCAGACCAAGTTTTGAAAAAAGAAGAAATGTTTTATGTAAAACAAAAAGAAACAAAACTGTTATTTTTGTAGAAATGTGTGAAACCTGAAAAAAGTTTCTACTAAATAAAACATAATGTAATATGAACATAGACATGATTACATAGTGTTGACATATTTGTTTTATTTTATGACACGATGGACTTTTGACATTACTGCCATCTGGTTTTTCTTTAACTTTTCTGGAAAAGTTCAATGTTTTATTGTCATCTTTCAACAATGGTGATAATTTATTAAAGATATTCTGTTCTTTTTTTTGCTTTTTACATTTTTTAACAGGGATGCATTTTATGTTTTTGAAAACCCTACTGCCAGTTTCATCATCCACAATAAATATGGCATTTTTCTCCTTTTTTCCTCTTATTGCAGTACATTTTCAGAAATATTTTGTTGATAAATACATTTTCTGTACATAAACAGGTAGTCACACTTAATAACTGTAATCAGAAGGAGTACATTGACAGCTTTAAGCCATTTCAGAGCCATCTGATCTATGATTAAGCCTCCATGAAAACATTCTAGTAAAACACTGGACATTTTAGAGCTATTCAGCCATAACATCTGTGTTAAAATAAAATCCATCATTAAATTTGACGTTGCCACATCATCATATTTGTCAGTCAAAGGGGTCAATTGCCCAGCTGTGGTTGTAGTCAACCATCACTGTCTGAAACATAGGAGACAAATTCATTTGCAACTGTCAACATATAGTTTTATGATTTTTTTTTTTTCTGCCTACATCTCTTTTTTTCAGTGAAATTACATAGTTGTAACAGCCGGCGTAGTCACATTTGTTTTACACAAATTTTCAAACATTTGTTGCTGTTGTTTTACCTTTTAAGATGCTATCACATCGTTTTCTACCTTTCCGTGTACGCAGCCGTATTAAAAAATTAGAATTACATGGCTCTAAACATAAGGAAGTGAAAGCTGTTATGTAGAACATCAAGTCCTATCACGTCTTTGGAGCGTGTGGATTGTACTTGCTAAGCCTCTATTTTGAATAATGCATGTGTACTGGAATTACGGGAGAGTAATTCAACGTGTTCTGCTGCGTCAGGATGGATTACGTTACTGTTGCCACGATGTTACAATCTTGCTTTAATTATTTGTTTGTTTTTCATATTTAAGAGTGAAATGACCACCTAGAAAGGTTCAGTTTGGGGTTATACAAGTCAGATAATTATTATCCTAATAACCATACATTAGGCCAACCTGTTTCATTTGCATCTTCAAGCATCTTCAGATGCTTGAAGATTAATTTTAAACACTCCGTTCATGTAGGTGGGAATGAGTGCAAACTCAAACATACCTGATACCGAGTCCAGCTCCTTCAGTTTTCCCTCCCCTGAAGTGTCTGACTGACGTCTTAGTTAGCCTTGTGATTGATGGCAAGCTCGTAGCTCGTTCAGGTCTGTTTCTCCAAAAAATACTGTAAGCTTTCCAGCACCTGACATCTTCACTCTCCGCTGGTCCGATAAATGACGACTTTACCACCCCTTTCAGTGAGCTACTTCTTTCTGTCTGAGTTTATTTGTGATGTTTTCTATCAATTTCAGCTGTTTGCTCACCTCCTGTCAGCAGGCTGGACGTTTGAGCAAACCCACCAGGCAGACACTCCACCTTACTAAGCAGAAACTGGCTTTCTTATTTTTTCTGCAGTAGGCTGAAGGGCGAAGGACTGTGAAGCAGGAAGATAGAGTCAGAAAAAATATCTCACATCTTTAGCAGGGAGTGGAACAGTTAAGATTAAATGATCAAAATTACAAGTAAAGTTGAAATTTTGAAAGATTTTTGAAACAGGTGTGGAAAATCAAATTTTTGAACCGCTGCGAGTGAGAGTCTGGAATCAAGTCAGACCTCAGAGTTCAGGTGGGGATTTTTTGCTTGCTATGCAGATTTTAAGCAGGTGTTGCAGTAGCAGGCTGTATTTACGAAATGGGAAGCTAAATATATGAACACCTCACACATTTTATTTTTGTTGGAGACGTCATTTGCTCTTAACATTTGTTTTTAACGCTCAAGCATAAATCTGAAACGCAGAAAAACTGCAAATTGTTCTGTTATTCATGGGACAACTTGCTGCATGCAAAGTCTCGGGACAAATCAGAGAGCAGCTTGCCTCACTGCGTAATCTTCTCCACGCTAGGTTATGGTGCCATCAGAGCATGAAACAAGTGACAGCTGCCCAGAGGCTGCCGAGGCTTCAGCGAGCCGCAGAACAGGGACAGCAGAGCTCAAGGCCACATGACGGCAGATCTTAAAAAGAACACGTACATGACTACACCGATAAATAGCTACATTATACAACACATACTCGCATTCTGACTTTAGAGGAAGGAAGTTTTTTTACTCTGAAAATTAAAAGAAACAATGTCAGCAGAATCACATATCAACTCCACGGTTATTTTGATTCAATTAGAAAGTTCAGGAGAAAGCTATGAATACGGGTTCACTTGTGTAAAAATATGTGTAAGATTAATGCGGTGTGGTCATAAAGCTCCACAGGAACGTCATCATGTGCTCAATGACTCCACTGGCTAAGCTTCAGACTAAAACATTGTGTTGCATAAAATAGGGCTAACTCAATCTTATTTCAACAAGAACAATAAACAAATACCTCCAAGCGAATTGTGTGTAATGACCCAGAAACACATAGCAGATGAGTAATTTTATTAAAGTCGACAAGACCAAAGTTTATTGACCTTAACTGGCCTGTAGTGAACAGTCAGGAATTTTTAATCAAGAATTTTTAAGCCTCGAACAAAAGCTGAGTTTAATCAGAGGTTTGGGTTTGAGCTGTGTGACTTACCATCAATTCATATTCTTCTTGAGTCATAAATTTAATGGCTTTAGACTTGACTTATTCAAATTATGAAAGACTTTGGATTTTCACAATCAAAGTCGACTTCACATTGACTTGACCCCTTTGACATATAGTAAATGGCCTGTGCATGTTTAGAGCACCCCAGAGTGCTTCACCCTACATTCAGTCATTCATCATTCACTTACACAGTGCTTCTCAATGATTTCCTGGGGCAATAAAATCCCCCCCCAAAAAAAAAAAAAAAAAAAATCAACTGGGCACACACGTCGTTCAACCAGACATAAACCTATACACATATTTTGTTTTCAAACTCCACTGAAGTTTATTTCACACTTCAGGTGGCAACAAAACACACTACAAACCATCTGCATTTTTCAGTTTTTTATTTGTAAAAAGTTTTTTGAATCAGGGATAATTTTCTTTGTTCCTCGCAATTGTTAAGATGACTTAACATTGAATTCCAATGAAATATATTGATGTTTGTGGTTGTAATGTGACAAGATATGTAAAAGCTCAAGGGGCATGAATACTTTTGCAAGACACTGTAGATTCAAATTTACAGTCGCATCACTGTTTGTTTGTTTGCCGCAGACAGACTGAAAATCAAGAAGTCTTGTGCTTGGTGACCTTCGGTTTGGAGATTATCTCTCGACAAAGTCCCAATAATCCAGGCCTGCAGCTGGGATGCGTTTTATGTTCAGTGATACTTAGTTTGAATTCAAGAGTACAATCCTCCAGTTTATAACATTGGCAGCATTATAATGAAAAGGCAACTCAAAAAGGAAACATTAATCGAACTAATTAACATGGTGCTAGAAAAATCACTTCGTATAAAAACCTCTCAGCACCTAAGGTCAAACAAATCTGGTTTGTCATGTGAAATTAGAATTGCAATTTATGTGGTGAGTCGTTTTTTTTTTTCTGTGGGATTTGTACGAATGGAAGGAGCTCAATAGGAAAACATTAGCATATTTACAGATGTACACATTTATATCTGAGCCTTCCTAGAAGATTGCCTTCCATGCTGGAATGCCATAATAAATAATGTAGCAGGCCTTTACTGAAAGCCAAGTTATAAGAACAGATGAAGCAGGAAACCCTGCGCTTGGTTTAGTATGGCTAGTGTAATATTTATGCTCATAATTACTTTCTTTAGGCTGACGGGGATTTATAATTTATCCACAGAACTTTATTTGAGGAATTGGTTTATAGAGTAAAGAGAGAAATATATTTGATCATTTAAGCGAGAAGAGCAAATGCAACATGAAAAATAATGCTTGCTTTCCCATTTAACCTCACAATACAGTACATAATCAAAAGGTTTTGCCTGAGTAGTCTTGAGGTTTTGTTCCTCTAAAATAAATTACTCATACTGAGACACTGATAAATGCAGAGGAAGAGTATAAACAGATGAGCGTCAATTCCAAGACATTTTTTGTGGTTCTCATACTTTTAGAAACACAGAATGCCATGAGATGTTGCCTGAAAAAAAAAAAAAAACTATATTTAACCATTTCTGCTGAGTCATTTCAGCAGTCACTCTAAATCTATGACTTCATTTTATTTGAACTTTAACTTCCTACAGGGCTTGTGAAAAACACTTCATGAGGTGTTAAAGGCTGTTCTCCAGATGAGTCCTCCTCTAGTTCTCAGGCCTTCCTCAGCATTTAGTTGATGTTAACCAGGTGTGTCTAATGGTCTTCATCGCTACCAGATTCAACTTGCCACGAGTTGGTGATCAGCTGTCAGCTTTTCCCCTCTGTTCACACAGTGAGCTGCAGGCTTGATGATGGGTTTACAAAATCAATCATAGCCCTCAGGGGTGAATGACTGAATCCCCTGGATCGCACTTCTTCCTTCTAGTCACAATCTCCTAGAAGGACCTGTAATTCAAGCTGATGCTCATTGCAAAAAGTGAATAAACAGTCAGAGCCTACTCTCTTAACAGCTTGAAGCTGTAAAGAGGAAGTCATCCCACTCCCCAGGGAGAACTGCAGGCACTCAGCTCAGGGCTTGTGAATATCCCCCAAAAATAGTCTCACCTGGTTATGCCAAGGTAGGAGAAAATCAAGGCCTTCTCAGGGTGTTGGTTGAAAAAAGCCCAATATGTGGAGGTGAGCCCAACAATTCTCTGCAAGTGAAGCAACTGTCTGCATCCCTACAACCAGTTCATAATGCCAGGACATGACAGGTTCAAGCCCCTTTTTTGCCAGCTAACCAGCTTACACCACACCCCACCTTGACATCCCCCCTACGAAGAATAGGGCTTTCTGTGAACTTTGCCCAGCCAAGGATCCATGAGCCAACACACAAACAGACACTCGCTAGTAAGCTTCCCCAGTCCTGAGAGAGCTAAGGTTTGTTTTGTTTTATCCCTAATTGTCTTTAGTTTTAAAGCATGTATGTCATTTTCTTCCTTTAGACACAATTGCACATTTGATTTAAAAAAAAAATTTGAACATATAACTAATCTGACATTTACCAGGCCTAAAATCCTTTAGGACCTGGTGCATTTGCAAATTGTATCATCCCATTTGTTAACCAATATATCACATAGTCCATACTGCTGTTATCAAACAAACAAAAATGAACCCCATATGGAAAAAGTTTGTGAAAAACTAAGCAGACTCCTTAGATTTGTACTCAGTGGGTAAAACTTTTAATTCAAAAGGCGTGTGCTTTCATTTTACCAAGGCCTCCTTATCTAACTTCCTTTCATCTCTACATATAAATGCATTGCTGACTTTCCATTTTTATAAAATCCACTAACTTGTGGGATGTTTGAGGAGGAAGATGGAAAGAAGAAACAAAGATTGTGCCGTGGTCCGCACAGCAGCTGAGAGGTGTTCCTCTGGAGCCTCGGTGGAGGCAGGAAATCACAAGATTTAATGTTCAATGTTAAACTGAGCAACACTTCAGACGGAGCAGTAGGAGGGAGCTGTGCAGCAGCGCTGCACGCATGGTGTAGCTGTTTTCATTATTATTTTACATGGAAAATATATTCTGAGAGATTTTCTGGGAACAAAATTGCAAGGTAATGCAATCAGAAGAAAGTGTTTATGTTAGAGTGTGCGATAATGAATAACAACCATGTGCCATTTATCAATCAAAGCCTTTTTGGTTCTTGAAATTCTGATCATGTTATCACTATTTGAATTCTTTAAAATCATTGCTCGTTTTATTATTTTTTTTATACTTCAGTATGATAATTCCTCTTCTTTAAAAGGTTCTGTGTTAAAAAAGATGAACATTCACATTCACAGCTTATTCCAATTAGGAATAAACGTTTAGCAATTTGGTTTGTACCTTCCTGGTAAATTCTTCCCTTTACCCTCAATCAGAGAGTCTAGAAATTAAAATAAAATACTAGAAAGTCTTTCAAGAATCCTCAGAAATCAGATCAACACCTTTAGTTTCCAGTATGCATATACTCCGTAATATTAGATCATTATTTTGTGAAAGCTGCCGCTGTCAGGTACTGCAGAGGCTTCAGACAACTCAGTTCCAGGATAATATTAGAATAGGTTTTTACTGCGTGTGGGTGTGTGCGTGTGTATGACAGACACGCAGGGAGAGAAACTTATTGTAAGAGGTCATACGGTATGGCACCTGAGTTGCTGCAGTCTGAGTCAGATGCAAAAGACTGAATCCTTGTGACAGTCTAATGTGTGCGTGTGTGTGCGTGTGTGTATCTTGCATGTAGCAGAAATGGGTAAAATAAGGCAGAGTGAAGAGTCTGATTGTGTCTTACTCTGACTACCCAACCAGAACATTTTTGTGACAACTTCAAAGGTGCAGGATCACTGGAACTGTGTAGGTCCATGCGAATAAGCAAGTGTGCAGGAGATGCATGTGTTCGCATGTGTCAAGGTACACGGTGTGCACAAACACAGACAGTTAGTCGCAATGAGTCAGATCCCTACTGCTCTCTGAGAATATTTTTGTGACGGCTTCACTAAAACAAACAGGCAAGTGGAAATAAAATGACAGAATTGGTCTTACTTAGCGGCAGCTCCTGTCCCTCAGCGTTGAGTATTTGCATCTGCGTGGAGGTATTGTGTGGATTTTGTGTTTTCCTGTCGCTCTTTTGAGTAAAACTGAAAAGTTCTCGGTTTAACAATAAGTTGGTCATTTTAACTTTGGAATGCAGAGGAAGAAGCATTTAGTTTATTTATTGAAGCTCCTCTTCAATGTCGCTACATTATAGTTGTTTCAGAGCTCACATACTTTTGTATCACTGTGAGAGCCTTTGTAGCTTTATTACAGCCCGGACACACGTTTAATAACTATTTTACAAAAGACTATACATTATAGAGTTAAGTTATGATTGAACAATAAGATTAAGCTTTTGTAGTTAAATAAATTACAATAAAAACAATAAATGAATATATTGTTATCTGTGAGTTTTACTGTTTGCATTTTTTTTCCCCTATTTGATTTATAATTAGTAATTTTCAGGGGCGACTTTGGTTTTCATACTTTAATACTCTTCATATGAAATGCTTTTCCCACCTCCGTCTTTTGTTGAAAAAACACAGTATTTCCATCCATCATTGTCTAAGATCTGCACCTGGGTTTTGCTCCTGAATGCACCCCACCTGTTTTTCATTAATCACCAAATGCACATTTTACCTGTAATGTTTTTTTTTTCTTTCTCTGCTGGATCCTATTTTTATTTCTCTCACCTATTTGTGCAGTGGAGGGTTTATTACTCTGGGAACCTGTGTCAAGATTTCATGAACTTCCAACTGTAGTATAATTAGGCAAGTGCCGGCATGAGATGCTTATATTTTAATAACTTTGAATGTAGCAGCCACTGTATGAGCGTATCCTATTTTCTGAAAAACTTCATCCAGAATTTAATACAGAAGACCTACCTGCTTTTGTTTAGGAAAAAAAAATGCTGCTAAAATAATATAGCAAAATTTTATTTTTTATGTTGATTTTGATGCATTATTTATATTAAAAATTGTATATATAATGTTGTAGATTTAATAGTGGCTGTTGCACAGATGTAGTACATTTCTTTCAGCCAGCTAACAGTACACAGAAACAGATGGGGGAGGGGCAGTGTCATGTTCCATATAATCAAGCACAACTCTGATCATTTGAACCCTGTTTGTGGCATTTTATTAAAGTAACTTTAGGAATGGTGCAATGGAAATTTGTAATATTTTTTTAAACTGCTTCTTAAGAGCTTGTATACTGTACTTGTGCTTAGTTTTAACAAGTATTTGTATAATGCTCAATAGTTCACTTTTATCTTAGTTTTTGAACAAAAGAAGTTCAAATGATTGAACTTATCACAAGAGCAATATGTTTGTCATATTTTTACCTGCATACTTTAGAACATATACGGTAGTATCTGTAGAGATGTTTCAATATCTCATCAATGTAACCAAAGTAACAATCGAATGGATTATGCTAACACCCTTAATGCACATTTAGTACTTATAATGCATTTTAGATAGTTTTATATAGTGACATGTCTGCAGTTTGATGACTTTTGAAAATGAGTCATTCCTTCACATCCCCACTATGTCCAGTATGCTGGGATAAAGTTATTATATAAAACACGTTGCGTCATCCTCTTTACAGTTTCTCTTCTGTTAGTGATTATTGATAAAAGCACCCACAGGTATTTTATTTTATTTTATTTTTTATCTATTCAGACGAGTGAATTATGAACCTTGATTTTTGCACTTTCGGGTTTTTTAAAAAATGTATTTATGTATCTTTTATGTATCTCTTTAAGTATTAGCTACAGACATAATAATGTTGCCTTGGAAGATGCAGTATCTTGAAGGCCAATGTCGGGGAACTAACATTTTTGTGCACAGACTGTAGTCAGGTGAAGTGATATCATGTTGTTGCAAAACATAAAGTGCAAAGTTTTAGATGGTTTACAGAAGATTATCAGAGTACAAGATGGTACAGTTACCTCTGTAAATAAGCATAAGAATAATTTATACACAAATTCTGAATGAATATTGATGGAAGGATGGTTCTGTAATAAATTGCAAAAAGAAACTTTAAGATTTGGTGTCCTGTTTTAGAAATATAAAATCCTTTCTTATGAAGCAGGCAATTATTGAAAATGATGTTATCTCTGCGTTATGACTGTAGTTTTTACATGAGCAGCTTTATAATTACATCTGAGCTATCCAATCATGGGAGCACTTCCTCCTAGGTGACAAAAGAGTGTTTATCTGAATTCCTGTCCCTTTTTTCTCTCTTTTTAGCTTGTAGTACCTTTAAGCATCAACTGATGCACAAAAACAAAACAAACGTATATTTTCTCTCAGTCTGTGTGACGCTTGTCGTAACCCCCCTCAGTCAGCACCCTCCTCCGTGGCCCTGCAATGTGCTGGGCAGCGGGCCCAGCAGGATCTTCCTCGCTTTTCCGAATCATTGATAATCGACCGGCTCAGGGAACGGAGGAGCGCAACAACAGAGCGAGTGCTATCCTGCCACTGCAGCTGCTCCTGGCTGCCACGGCAACTGGGGCAGAAAATCCGACTTATCGCTTTGTCATAATCAGCATTGTGGTTTCCGATCTCCGTGAACCTTTGTCTCCATGTTTTTGTCTGCCTGTTTCCCTGTATTCATGGAGTTTTCCTCTTCCTTTTTCTAATCTGGTTGACTCACACAGCCACATTAAAGAACTTCTTGCCCTTCACCTTAGCTCCTCTTCAATGTTTCTACATAGAAATTTATATATATAGACTGGATGCATCACCTCGTAGAGAGAAATGAACTTTTTTGTTTCTCAGGTAGATTTGGAGGAGAAACGAAATACTTCTTCTGTCTGTTCAAAGAGATAATGTTCTCAATCCTGCATCTTCAAAACAACAAGAGAAAAGTGACATTTGCTCAGCCATCCAAGCCTTTATTTGAGTGCAATAAATTTCATATTTAAGGTTCAAGACCTGGAGGCTGGTTCGTAATTTGCATTCAAATGTGTAACCTGTACTCAGATATAAAAAGAAATATTTTTTTAATAGCTATAATCATTCTCAATAAGTCATTTTCAATGATGGTATGACTTTTTCCAGTATGACCCAGACTGCCCATTTTCCTCCCTTCCTGTCTTCTGTGTGTCTCTTCTTCACTCCCTGTTGCCAGTTGGATCACACTGATATGGATTTTGGTTCAATTCGGGTTTTTTTCTTTTTCTTTTTTCTTTTACAAAGGAGTTGTTACTTTCCAGTGTGGCCACAGTGGAAAGTGGCCACAGGTGGAGGGATTGTTGCACAGTAGCTGCCCATGTTTCCATTGACGTTTTTTGATGGGTATTTTGAAGAATTGCTTTAGAAAAGGTTGATGGAAAAGGCAAAATTCAATATAACTTCCTCGATTTTGAAAATAAATTTTCACGCTTCCTTGAGGTGGGTTTTAGGTTTCTGAAAAAGATAATGCGCCAAAGGGGAGATGGAAACACATTTACTAAATAAGTTCTAATGTAGCAAACATGCACCTGACTAATCGACTATTTCCAATGTTGGAATCATTAAAACTGCATTTCTATCTCTGCATCTTCAGGACAGCATCACCAATCTTAGTTGTCATGACAGAACAATGGCAACTTGTCTGACAGTAACACATTTCTAAAAAAGTGTTGCTATCAATTCAGTTTCCTGAGTCATATTGTCCATGCTAGTTTGTAATCTCTTGAAGCCCTGTGTGAAGTCAACACCTAACAAAATTACACTTTGCGTTGCCGGGTTAATTCGCTCCAAACCGGCAGATGGAAACACACCTGATTTGCATTTTCTTTTCCTTTTTTGTGACATTTTAAAAGTTTGCTCAAAATCTGCATGACAGTTGGGTGGAAATTGATGATCTTTTAGCAAATGTCTTGATTGAACAAAAAGAAATGTAAATCTAATACTGGTATGGAACAAATAAATGTGGGCTTAACTGTGGATTTAATCAAACTTTACCCAACGAGGAAGAAATAATAAAAAAATAAAGACAAAATAAGTACTTGAAAAATCAAGCAAATAAAAAACCCATGAAGCTCAGGCTGGAATAAGCTCCACACTGATCGTTATTTATGTTTTCCTAACTGTTCTGAATCCAAAGGTCAGTGAATACACGGCCACACTGCGAAACAGAAGTGGAACTGACTACAATTTAATTGAGTGCATAAAGATTGTCCTCTCTGGGGTGAAGGCAAGATGTATGTGCTCCACATTAGGTCTTTATGGTCACAGCAGCAGGGAGAGCACAGTGACTGAAGTGACAATCAACATGAATTATCACCTCTTCCTCAGGTTTGCAGTCAATTGGAGACTCAGAGTCAGGGACAAACAGATTCACTTTTAAATTTCACCATGCACAGCTATCTTGTTTAATCGCTAAAGGAGAGAAAAAAGGTGAATCAAAAAACAGGTGAAATGGCATGAGAACACAGAAAAATGAAGTGAACTAATTAATTCTTCTGTCTGAATCAATGGTAATTTCACATTGTTTAAAGATGTGGGTTTGTGCATGTAATGAAGTCAGAAATCACTCTCCCTGCCTCCCTTCAGCTGTGATGACCCTAATGTGAACTCATTTTCTTGATTAAATTGGACTTTAAGTACAGTGAGTCTAAGTGCAGAATCGCTCTTCAGCTTAACCCATAAAAAAAAAAAAAACTCCTCATTTTACCTTCTGCATCAGGAAATTATTGTCTTGACTCAATCACGTCCAGTTTGTTTGTACTGTTGCAGATATGGTACAGCCTCTCTGAGCTTTAAGTAGGAAGGTGGTGTTTACTTGATATGCGTTTGACAGATTCCTCCCTGAACTCAAATCTTGGCAATAGACAAGCAACAATCAGGTGCTTGTGTAAAAGAGCATTAAATCAAATGTACGAATCCCACCCATAACAGCCAAGTGGCAGATTGTCAACCGTGCTGCCTGCCTGCCACAAACCCGTGTGTGTGCTTGTGTGTGTGTGTTCTGGGTGATTGTGAATGATCCATCTAATCCCAAGATGCTCTGTGTTTGTGAGTGGGTGAGGAATGATTCACCTTTCAGCTCCTTCTCCGACTGATGTTTGCTCTAACTTAATTAGGAGACAGAGAGAGAGAGAGAGAGTAATAGGCTCACTACTGCACCAGTCGGTCTGAGTTGTGTACAAGTCCACCAATTGCTAATTTGATTGCCTGAATAAATGACACACAGAAGATGAATCGGAGTGCTCTGCTCTCTAAGATGATCTTTGCTTTTCAATAAATCAACCTTCGTCACACTGTTGTATCCTCATCTTACATGACATATTACATCATATATCACCTGTTCTAAAGCTCACTTGATCATGTAGGTCCAATTTTATTTTTGTTACTCCCTAATCACCCGGTAGTAGGAGGAAACCCGTCCAAAGGAGGTGGACGGGTTGTAAAAAACTGTGTGGGATTGACACCCAGATTAGCTCACCTCCTCACTTTATATAGCCTGCACTGGAATAGCAGCTCATTTTTCTGCCTTTGTCAGCAAAAGATGAACACTGGTGAAAAAAATCTGTACTTGAGAACATCGTAAAACCCCTCGCCAAGTGAGTTCAGAGTCTAATTACTTACAATAACGTCACATCCAACCCAACTCTAGCTTCATGTCAGTACAAGTTACTTTACTAACTAACTAAGCTAACTGGTACTAGTGATTCAAACTTATAGCAATGTACTTCTCAGCATTTTCTGTATGAAAATACCATAGCAAAACTCTGAGCTGATTAACTAAAAGTTAAACATTTTATCAGTATATTTTGAGTGTATGGCTATTTTGGATTTTCAGGTCAGGATTGGTGAGAACTTGGAAAGTTGGTGGTTTGAATGTTGTTGAAGTTCATCTTTACAGCTTCAAAATTAGAAATTTTAGATTTCATGTTCATCATCAAACTGAGTTGATCTGAAATTCATATGGCCTCAAATCTGCTCAGCAGTGACAGAAAAAATAATCTGTATGCGAGAATTGTCATTTAACTGCTTTATTTTGGGCATTTTAATTTAAACCTCGCTCCCGTTGTGGCACAAAACCCAACCAGAATGAAAGAAAAACTATTTTTGTCGGGTCTCAGTGCTTTAATGGAAAATCTCAAAGAAAATAACCACTAGAGAACCAGTCCCACGCGGCTGCAGCTTTGACAGACTCAGACATGACCCAAGGGTCAGATGTCAGAAACAACAGTTCTCTCATCAGATGCTCTGATGTATCCAGGCATCTTTTGGGGTATTTTCACAGAATATTTCTAGAAAATAAAATCATATCTCCATCATGGACACACAAATCTTTTCATACAGCCATGCATCATGTCAATCATATCTTCTATCTGCCAATGTTTAGGGTCAGGTATTCTTAGGACTAGGTATTTCAGATGCATGGATGAAGTCTCACACATATTTTGAGACAGCAGTCTGCCACAGAGGATATTTTAGGTGAACAAAATGAAAGAAACAGACAGACTTGAAACTCATAAAATTGGGTTTTCTTTAGATTTAACAAACGATACTGAAAGTAGAGTTTTCTGTAGCAAAGTGACAGACAGTACAGGAGGGTGTGCCGCTGTCTCAAGTTCTTGCTTCTGAGATTTCCTAGGTGGTCAAAGATCGCTCACCTCTGTGTGAAGCTCAGATGATGTAGTCTAGGAGGGTCCACCTTAGTTTAAAGTTCATGTCTTTGAGCTGTCTTAGACGTTGAATGGGAGCCTGGAGATGAAGCTGGAGACTGTGGTGCATGTGAGCCTGCCTGGACCTGCTGACCTCTTGATCAGTTTTTATTTTTGGAGTGAAACAAAAGCAAATAGGCAAAGAAACAATATTTGACTTAATTGCTAAAAATGTTTTTGGAATCTATAGTTAAAACTAGGCTTTGGTCTTTTAGCTGTATTTCCTAATTCTCTTCTTTGACTTATATGTGAATGCCTTCATATTAAGGTAAACAACATGGAAGAAATGAAGAAAATCATGTCAGTACTTGGATCTTTCAATTTTGTTTTTATGTCATTGCTCTTACTTGCCAATAGTTCTGGTTTGTCGAGATGTTTTTTCTTACTATTACTCTGTATTTATCTCATTAGAAAGGAAGGACTCAAACATTAAATGCTCATGCTACTCTTGGCATCACACAAAGTACCATGTAAGAACAAGTAAATAAGAGAACAGCATGTGGGGCATTGAAAGACACGGCATGCCGTTGGGATGAAGTGCATGCATGTGACATTACTCTCAACCTCTTTATGGTGATGCATGCCTATAAAGCAATGTGATGGACTGCATTAAGGAAACTTACAGATCACTCCTTCCTGAAAGATAATGTGAGCCATTAATTTTAATGCTTCACAGTACCTGGAAACATTGTATATTGTGTAATACAAGCCTTATAGATTAGTGGAGTCGTTCATTTACTCAAAGAATCTGAGGTTCAGCAAAACCTATGCAGAATGTTGCTTATACAAAGTCATTCAAGAAATGTATTTTCTCAGCAACGTTGAAGAAACTGAAGGATCTGAAGCCAATACCAGTCAACAAGTCTGGCCTTTATAGAAGAGCGCCATGATGGAAGTGGTTGTGGAAGGAAACCCATTTGAAGTTTTCTCAAAGATATAAAAGGGGCACAGCAAACATATGGAAGGAATTGCTTATGTCCCATAAGGTCAACATTTAATTTCTTGGCCTACAAATGAAATGCTATATGTGGAAGAAAACTAACATGCAGAGCACCCTGAACATCTTCTTTCCACCGGGTGTTCAAAAGACCCTTAAATAGTTTAAGTTTGATGTTGAGTACTACAGTTGGTATTACGTGATTTCTGTTCAGCGTTACTTTTGTTCCTTAAGGCATACCAACGTCGTCACACTGCTGTAGACAACGCTCCTGATATCTGGTGGGGAGGTTCGGTAGCTGAGTCACTGTGCTAACTAACTTGCGAGATATGTGTGTTCTCCTTATAAGTGTGCGTCATTGATAAGAAACCACACACACAAACACACATTTATGCCCATCCCTGTTCAATTGGATCAAGATCTGTAATACAGTCTGGAATACAGAACAGTTAAAAGGATCCTGCCTCGTGTCTTCATTATTCCATCTGCTGCACCTCATCCTGACATCTGGTCCTGACCTAATTCTGGCCTAAGTGCTGATCTGGCCGACACTTCAGGTTGAGAGCAGTGATAAACATGAACAATCCTTCAACCCTAGAGCAAACTCACCTACACCGGGGTTGGAGCATCCTGCTTTTCTTCACTAAGGGATCTAAAACTGGTCAGAGGTGATGAGAAAATAAAGGGAGCTAAATGCATGGCAATCATAAAAACCTGGTAAAACTGCACAGAATGAAATACAAAGGAATGATTTAGATCCAACTGCAGAATGACTGAGTTAGTAATCTGTGGCAAGACTTGAAAGCAAATGTTCACAGTTTCTGGGTAACGATTAAGTTTTCAAGAGTATTAATACTTTTGCAAGGCACTTTATTTTTGGCATGACAACTTTTCATACATTTGTGAATCGCAACCAAAATAATTTACAATACATACAAGGAAAACTCTTTTTAGGAGCAACAAGTGTAAGGTTTTTGTGTAGTATTGTGTTTTCTCACAGCTATATTGTTGTGTATGCCACTCAATTTAGTTAACTGTACTGAAACGTCCTATTTTGTGTAGTGGTGCACCGATTTATCGACCAGCTAATTCATCAGCGCCAATTTCCTTAATTTTGGGAGATCTGCGATTGGCCAATACGTACATGTGAAGCCGATCTTTTCACCTAACATGTATCTCAGCAAAGGTCTAACAATCAACCACTGTCCTCTTCTCCTCACCTGTGGAAGAGATTTAAATGATCGACCGCCCCACTAGGTCATGTTTGCACATTTGCAGTCACCAACTACTGTCACCAACTCTGTGACTTTCTTGCTATATTTTAGACAAAAATGGTATCAACCAAAAAATTGTAATTGGCAGGTAAAGCTTTTTAAAGATCGGAAATCGGCGATCGGCCAGAAAACTGCAATTGGTGCACCCCTATAATTTTGTATGATGTTCCCACAATGGGCCCATCATAATTTATCAAAGGAAACCGGGCAAAATAAAATAAAACAAAGGTTCATCGTGTAACTGATAACTAATAAATCAGTTACTCCAAACTTTACTTTCAAAGTGATCGCATTAAATTTAGCTCCAACTTGTTTCATTTCTTTACATGGTGATGAAAGCAATCCCCTTTGGATGTGGGGCAGATCAGACGTGTCCTCCCTCCACCCCCTGTAACTGGTCTGTCCCGCCTCCAGCCCGTCGGCTCGATCGGCTCCGGCGCTCCAAGCTGCCTGGACTCACGCAGAAGAAACTGCAGAGAAGCACAGCGGGCAACGCAGAACGGAAAGGACGGGCCAACCCAAGCCGCGCTGCTCCGCACAGCAGGAAGGTGGGGCGCGCTGTGCAAAAGCCACCAACAAGCTGCCGTCCTTCATCATTTATCATTTAAAGCGGGATTCACCTGGGGGTCCCACATGGCTGCTGAGGAGACGCAGAACGGTAGAACATTCTGATCCATTGCTGAAGACGGGACAAAGCATGAAGTTTGCGGCTGCCGTGCTGTGGTTCTCTTTGGCGCTTGGAGAGGCTGCTGCGCAAGGTGAGGAATCTGGTGGAGCGCGTCTTGATGCAAACCGGTGATGGTGCGATATGACATTACAGCAGGCACGGTGCCGAAAATGACTTGGAGTCGTTTCGTGCGATAACAAGCGCAAAACGTCACGTCAGCCTCATTATTAAGTCTAATTGGAGAGTCTTTAGCACGTTCTGTCCACTGCGCACTATTTAAGAACAGGGTTTATTACTCGGCGGTCGTTTTATAATTTCCAGGGGAAATTCTACTTTATAATCGAGCGGGACAAACTGCTGGGGTCAGTGAACAGGAGCGCATTCATCATTTATTAAAGAGTGAATGCGCAGCGCCCCCCTTGGGACGCGTGGCACATGATGAGCTGTGAGGAGAACAAGCACGGAAACAATAAAGTATATAATAAGCGCAGGAACTACGGAGGGAAATGAAATCCCTCATACAATAAAGAGATTCATCTCTCAAAAGCTTTGTTATAGAAAGTAAAAAGAGGCGGTTTTCTCTGATTTAGGAAGGTTGGGTGACAAACTAAACTGAGATAGATTTTATGTATTTTTGAAAATGTCATATAGAAAACTGAAAATAGGGATGTGTCTTTGAGAAGATATTAATGTCCCTTTTCTTTTATTACCAGATATAAACTTTCTTATTAATTTAGGTTTTGTCTTGTTGTAGTCACCTTGCTGTATTGAATTTACAGTCAATTTTATAATCAAATATAATATGTTGCTGCTCGTCTTTTCTGTTTGCCCTGGTGTTGAGCGTCTAGCTACAGACTCTGGGAGAATCTCGATTAGATGTGACCTCTACGTCTGTTCAAGAAGATCAAATCTCATTGGCTAAGTTAGATTTGACTGAAATTCACCTACCTTTAGTACATGTCAGCTTTTGTCATTGTTTCCTTCTGTTTGTGTTCTTTGTACACTTTTGCCTTGTTCTCATCAGGGATCAAAGGTCGTTCCCAAAAGCTATTCCTGTCATGAAAAATGTTCAGCTGCATCAAGTCAGGCTGAACATTGGATGTGAGGTCATACAGTAAAATGTTTGGACACATCATAAATATTCAGTTCTTATTGCAAAAGGATGTTTACTGTTTTATTTATATCTGGAAAAAACATGATTGAATGGCGGGTAACCACCTTGTTTTATGTGCACTGAAGATAACAAAGATCTTTATTTTAACTTAAAAAAAAAAATAAATAGTACACCCTACAACTAATAGTTAGTGTTGCCATTGGCCTAAATAACATCAGTGAGATGCTTCTTGTTGCTAGTTTCCAGTCTCTCACATCAGTCAGATAACACTTAGTCTTTGTCTCAGCCCATAATGTCCAGACTTTTGATTCTCAGCGGGTTCAGTCCTGCTTTCAGGAAGAATTTACTTAGATCGTCCAGCCTGGGCATACTGGCTGTTGAAAGTTGAAAAGTTCTTAACCTTAAGGCTGTTTTCTACAACATGGAATGATGAATTTTAAAGTCTTTAGAGACTTCATTAAATCCCTAGCAGACTAATTTGTTCTGCAGTCATCTTCCTAAAGGCACCAGAAAGCTCTTTCAATCTTACCACAGTATCTACTCTGATTTAAGCTGTCAGCAAGTTAAATGTCTATTTGGGATTTAAACAGGGAGCCGTCGTCAAAATGCTTAATTATGGCATAATCAATTGCATCTCATACCAGTGTTTAATTTTAGCCATGTTGGGCTAAAGTCAGGTGTTTCTTCAGCTTTTATTGTCAGGATGTGGTTGTGGGTGAGGTGAGGCAGACGCTTGGAGACCCAGGTAGCAGTAAAATAATGTGTTTAATGATGACAGAACACCGGGAAAACAGTCCAAAAACCAAGGCAGCACTGCAGAGCGGAAACAAGGCTCAGCACAGGTAGCGCAAGGCAAACGAATGGACACACACAGACTGGCTGACATCAGACAAACTTAGACGAGGACCCGACAGAGAACAAAGACAACGGAGGGACTAAATACACAGGGAGGCAATCAGGGAAACAAGACACACCTGGGAATAATCAAGGGGAGACAGGACAACACGGAGAACACAGAGACACAGAACTAGACATGAATACACAGGAAAAACTTGAAAATAAACACAGAAAAACACGGATCATGACATTTATGGTCTATTTATTTTAGACTTTTCTTAACAGTGTTTTTTAAAATTGATATTAAATATCCATATTTCTGTGCTATAAAAACAGGCTTTCACAAATGTCATAATTTCTCCTGTGTTGTTTAATATTCATTATTTTAGATATAAGAAAATTTACTCCATTTGAAATATACATTTAAAATACAACATATTTTCATACTTACTTTGGGGATTTTCTGTATTTTGGGAAAACAATATCTTGAAATATAACTAGAGTTTCAGCATGCAAACTGGGTAAACAGCGGTAAAGTCAACTTCCAGTTGCAGCAAACCTGATCAATTATTTAGATTTTTTAATTTTTTGGACTGTTTACAGATTTATGAATAAAACCATGAATATTCAAAAGCAAAAAATGTATTAATTTTAGGCAAAGTCATTGCAAAATGGAGGCTCATTTACTAGGGTATTTATTGCTTTTTTTAGCCACTTAATTGTGACAAATAAACTGTGTGGACATACAAAGAAGCCTAAAATGTATGCATGTATTTGTTTTAAATCTTTGTGCAAATCCAGTAATAGTGTATCATGCAGTTGTCTCACACTGATCCAAGCCTGGTGGTCAGTCACTCTCTGTGTGCAGTTATATTCAAAAAGGATTAAAACACAAACTGAACTATTTTTATACCTCCTGATGTATAAAATGAAAGCTGTTCTCTCTTACCCCTCTCAGTGGCACTTCCCGTTGTGTTTCCACTTGTAACAGATGTGGCAGTGTCAAGGTGATCATGCTACTGTGTCCCCACATGGGGTGTTTCAGATTAAGAAGCAGGCGGGGTGCACTTGTGCATGCTGGGCCTCTCCTGCATCTGTCATTCAGCAACGAAGCCTCGTCCCTCACAGACGCTCCCAAATCTCTGTTATACTCCTGCTGAGGGCTTTCGTGCAGGAAGTGGATACAGACAGTCACGCTTTAATGCATCATAATTTTCCAACAGAGATTCAGCCTCCATCTCCCCCAACCATCACAGTGCACATTGTAATCAATACCCTCCTCTATATCTCAGCCGTGCACACGCACGCATTCGCTGCTATCTGCCTCGATCTAATGGAAAGAGCTGGCTCTTATAAAGGAATGCAGACCTGGGACTAATGGGACTACCTTGTTTTTGTTTACGAGGATCCTGAAACAAAGCTGCTTCCTGTATTTTCGTATAGAAAGAAAAGTGTGTGAAAACCCAATTTTAGCTCTTTGGAAACTTTGTGTGAATCTGATGCAACCGGAAGAAACGCAGCCTGTACTTTTACTTTGCATGCTCCACACACTGAACAGAAAGCAATATGATCTTGAAAATGGATGATAAAGGGTCCATAAATGTTTTACTTTTTCTTGAGGATTATTTTGTTTTGTTCACATAAAGAATAATTGGCAGAGATCCAGTTGTGGCTGTTAAAACAATGGAGTGCACTTAGATTTTTTAGCACAGATGTTTCATTTAAATTTCTCTGTCATCTAATAGGCAATTACATTCGTCTGAATAATGTTTTGAACTTGGCAGACATTAGATTGTTTACTTTTGATATCAAAACTAAAATTTGTAATTTAAATTATCTTCATTGAGACACTTGCTGATTTTAATGTCTTGCTAAATCTGGGGGGAAATGAACAGGAACACACATAAGGATCTCTGGGACTTACTGTATGCACAAGTTCAATGCTGATCAAAAGTTTACATACACTCATCACTGGGATAGATTTACATTTTGTGTTTAGTGACTTTACATCATTGTATTAAAAAAATAAAAATAAAAAAATTGACCAAGTTTCAGTCGCCACCCCCACAGTGTCACCATCAGATGAGGGGAAATTGGATAAAATTACTGATGAGATATGAAGTAAAAAGTAATTTAGTTATTCAGAGTTTTTTAAATTAGTTAATTAATTATTCACACCTATATCACATTTTTGTCAAATAGAAAAATTGGCACATTAATATAATTTTACATACAGTCACACAGTCTGTTCTAGGGTAGGCTACTTTTTTAATGACCGTACTTGGGATTTTGTTTCATTTTTATGCTGTCAGGATTTCAGAAACTCCACAATACATTCTCAGTCATTCATTTAGATCTACTTTTTAATGTATGAGTGTATGTAAACCTCTAACTGGAACTATTTGCACATTTTTCATTCTCTTTTTTATAAAGTCCTTAAACCCAGAGTTTGATCCCATGTATGTATCCACAGTTCATGTTACGTCCATATGTTGTTGTGGACAATATAGATTGAAGCCACTAACAAATCTACCCATTCATGCCTTATTCAACACCAGGTGTATTAAAAAAAGCTCCATTTGGAGAATTCATTTCTTTTACCACTTTAAAATAATTGTAATATTTTTTTTCAAGATAACTTCTGAGCAGCTGCTTAAAAGCTTCCTTTTCTTTAGAACACATTTCTCTTATTCACTTTGCATAATGTTCAGAACAACAGACATCTGGATGCAGCTGATTGTCTTAGGTAGAAGCTTGAAAGTGTGGTAATCATGTTAATTAGTTTAATGATCTGATATGTTGCTGATTACATTTCTAATTAACCTACCGCTGCTTTGAGTGCCGTTTGTCTGTTCGTTTGTCTGCAGCACTTCACATTCTGCTTTGTCAAAAGAGGTCTTTAAAATTAGTCAAGTTTGATATTGTCAGAATTTTAGTCTGAATATATGATGGACTGTGTCGTAAAGGAACCTGGGGGAGGGGATTCAATATGTCATTGACACCATTATCTGCTATAAGATATATGGAAAGCGGACCTAAATCACTGAATCCCTCTGCTCGACAGATTGATGGAGCCATTCAGGTTTTATACCTCCTGTCTGAGATTAGGCTTCAGAGCTCAGTGGTTTGCCCAAAGACACCTTGGTCCCAGCACCTGAGCCCTTAATGCTTTTTATTTATTTATTTTTCTGCTGAAGGATTTGGCTCATAAAGTGAAAAAAAGTGTGTTGTGTTCAAATGCAACAATAGAGGAATTAGTATCAGTTTTGCTGTCTGTTCTCCTTCCTCTTGCCCCAGTTAATGTTTCTTTTAGCTTCTCTCCTTCCCCGTCTTCCTGTTTCTCTCCGATGCTGGAGGGAATTGCTCTAGGTCAGTCTGTCTCACCCCCCCTCCTCCCTTATCAGCTCTCACCACTCCTCTGATGCATTGCCCTTATTTGAAAGGCTGTTGAATTAAAGTTCCCCTCGCCTCTGTTGCAACGCTGCACCACAGGCTGTGCCAAACATCACTTCCTTATGTGGACAAATGCCCCAAGCTTCCAGCTCATAAAGCCGCTGCGTTAGCATCGAAGGCTCTTGCGTGTGGCTCATGTTCAAATGCCAGATACTGCTCAGAGCGACCGGCGAATGCCACTGCCATTTTCATCTGAATTCTGCGTAATGAGATTTTTTTGTTTTGTTTCACTATTAAACTACCTGCCAGATCTATGTAAGTAAAAACATAATTCATATTCAGTGAATATGAATTATTCATTGAAAAAAAAAAAAACATTAAGTGAAAAATTGCTGATAAATGGTGTCCTCAGTTTCCATTTGATACCTACATATTTTACCTACTTTCAGCTGATCAGTGAAGTTGCCCTAGGCAGAATTACAGAATGCTTCATTATATTTATGCATGGTGCTCTCTGTTAGTGCCCACCTCTGGGATCTGAACTCTCGCAGCTGTTTGCAAATGAATGGTGGCCAGTGAAGCGAGAGCGCTGAGGCTTCCGTGCTCGTCTTCCCAACAGTGCGCTGGTGTCACTTTTTACTCTGACAGTCATGCCTTGTGGCTGACTGCACCGAATGCTCTGAGCTCTTTTTATCTCCCCTGGCGACGGATCTGTCTGAGGTGATTGTGTCAGCGTGATCATTTTGCCGCTCTCGGGAACGTGGACACATCCGTTTGGCCATGAACAGCCATGAGTCTGATGTTGATTTTTGATGTGTGTGTGCGCGTGCAGGGGTGCGTGTGTGTGTGTCCATGTGTTGCCAGGCTCATTCTAAGGACATGACCTCATATCCTCCCACTTGCTTGTGAAGGCAAGTAAAGAGTTTGGTTATGTTAATTAATGTTTGCTGCTCTTCCATCACTCATGTTGATTTGCAAAAGTTCAGTTTGGCCTTTTCCTGACATTGGGGATCTTCTGCTACATGTTTTGCTGTGTCTCCTTCATGGCTTGTGGCAAAATGCACACAAGCCTTCTTTCAGCTGCGGCCTGATGTCGACCACTATTCTACGAGTAGTGGAGTGAACGACATGTAGTTTTGCTGTCAACAGGTTCAAGCTCCTCCATATTAATGCCAAGCCTTTTGGCTGCTTCCCCAGAAACTTCCATTTCACTTTCTCCCAAACTTGTCTGATGTATTCATTGGTCTTCATGATTCTGTTTGATTTTAAATCTTCTGTAACAAACCTTAAAGATCTTCAGTCACTAGAGGGTGAGGAAATGAAGCCATGTCATTATTGTTACTACCTAAAGGAGAACTGTCCTCTTTAAAAAACATGGAAGATGCAGACGGTTTTCTTTACCACTTTTTAAAGGAAGTGTCTTCTAAAAACCAGCAGTACATTTGAGAGTTGACTTTGAGCCTATCTTCTACCGGAGTAGTCCCTTCTTGTTCATTGTTGATAATAACATCACATACCAAACCTGGCATATCAGTTGAAGTGCAGCTTTGAGCCCATTACTGATCCGGCTATCCATGCGGTCTGTCAAGACGGGCCATAAGACCTTTAAAAGATCTGTCTTTAGATACTTCTCGATCTTGTCTTGAAGTTACAACTTATTTGTTCAGTAGTGATTGGGTTTCAGCCAACCTTACTTTGGCAATGACTCTGAGCACAAAACATTGTGTTTCTTCTGGGCATTCCTGTTCTGAATACCACAACCCTGGAGAAGAAGAGTTTTCTGGTTGCATTGTGTTAGGGTTAGGGTTATGTTGAACAACATAACTGGAGATTAATTGCTAAAAATGGAAGAAGAATCAATCTCCTGTTATGTTGTTCAACGCATTTCTTATAAATCTGCTGAAAGTTTAGACAAAACCTTTGACAGTTCAGTGTTCATATTTACACCTCTAGTTTTATGACGATACTTCAAAGCCGTACTCTGTTTTTAGCAGTCAGTACCAAAATTGTTTTGAAATGCAAAAACCCAGCTGATTCTGACAGCTTTGAGATCATTTAAATCAAGAAATACATAATAAGTTAAGCATTATCGTATTTCTTGTTTTTCTCTGTGTTCAACTTTCTCGTCTTTTACAGCCCAGGAGGACTTTGTGTCTCTGGCTGAGATGGAAGATTCCCTGCTCAGAAATCTCTTCAAAGGTTATCAGAAGTGGGTTCGGCCCGTCGGTCATGCCAATGACACCATCACTGTACGCTTTGGACTGAAGATCTCACAGCTGGTTGATGTGGTGAGGACTTGGCATTTAAAATCAATTCCAGGTTCTATTCACATCGAACAGTGCGAGGCATTTCACTTTTATGAAGATATATTGCCCTGTCCAAGCAATATAAATTTTATTACTCTATGGTGAACCTTTGCTCCAACAATCAGCATTTCTAGGCTACTTTGAACAGACTTATTTAAAAAAAAAATAAAGACCACTAATGACAATTGTGATCTCAGTTTGCGATCAGGTGCTGAGTGACACTAGAAGACCCTCAGGAAGATTAAATGAACTCTGTAGAGGCTCTGTTCTTATGTGACGCTGGAGCAACATTGACTTAGTGGTAGATTCAGCAGAGAAAATATTTCTGACACTACTACCATAATAAAAAAGCACTAAAATTCAATGAGCACCCGGACAAGTCAGGTCCAACTTGAAAACAGGACCTAAGAGCTTCTGAAGTTAAATGTTAAAGCATCAAGGATCTTCTTAAGTTGACAATTTTAAGTCAAATCATTATTTCAGAGCAACTGGTAGCAAAAGACAACATCACCATGGGTGTCCTAAATTTTTAATATCACACTGTTAATATTTTCTTTGTTAAATTTATCAGTGTCAGTGTTGTATTTAACTCCAAATCTGCAGTTGGTTCATGTCTATTTTTTATCTTTGAATAAATGAAACAACTAAATGACGAAGATAAATGAAAAACAACTGGGTCACGTACTGAACATTTTCAAGTGTCTTTTATGCCATGATCCTTTATCAGATCCAGATTTGAACTTTCTCATTTACTTTTTCAGAACAGAGTTACAATATAATTTTGGTAGATGGCAGAGGAAGAACACAATGTTTACACTTGCTATGTAAAATCACTCAGGCTGTGGATAAAATTGGAAACTACGCAAATCCCATCCTAAAATGTTGTATGTTGTATTCTCACTAAAAACTGTTTTTGTCAGTGCAATTTAGGTAAATTAAATTTATTCAGACAGCTTTATTTCACTTCAAAATGTGTCTTGGAGCAGATTGGAGAGCAAAAATGTAAACAGACCACAATCAAAACCAAGTTCAATTTAATCTGTTTTTCATCTTGATTTATTGCCACTTCAATTCAAGTTTAATCAAATTCAAAGGCAACCTCGAATGGAAAATGTCTCGGGAATGCCGGCCCTCTGTCTTAACAAGCTGCCGGGTGGGAGACTAACAAAGAGAGACAAACAGAATCTAAAGCACAGAGCCAGACATACTGGCTTTCAGAAATGCAATTAAAAAAAAGAAAAACACAAATTTAATCTGTAATTGTATTAATATTAAACGACAGTAAGAGTACATTTAAGACATCAGGGTAACTGGAATAGGACAAGTCAGCAGCACAATACTAAGGTTGCATCACTAAAGAGGCAGCCAATGACCTTCTCAGACCGAGTGTTTCAGTTGTTTCTTAAGATTATGAAGATGTTTGTCTGAAGGCATGTCAAGTGCATTGTGATCTTCATGTCAGACATAAATAGATAGATCGCTTGGTAGATATTTACTGTACTTTCTGAGGTTAAAGCAAAACAAGAACATAAATTAGTCACTTCTAGGATTATTAGCTCCTTCAATAAACTTCACTTTATTCCAGCTTCTAGTTTGCTCCTCATTAGCCTCTCTTATCGTGTTCAGTAAGCAGCTTTATTAATCTCTAACTGGGCTCCTTCTTTCTTTTTTTCTTTTCTTGCAGGATGAAAAGAACCAGCTGATGACTACGAATGTGTGGCTCTGGCAGGTGGTGATGAGAACTTGATTGACTTTTTTCAATAATATGATAGAAATTGATAAGTTAGGTCTTTAATTCCATTTATGTGTTTTTTTTAGCTGATCTGAACATGGTGATTATGATAATAGTACAACAAGTTACTGACCCTCCAGTGAACCTTAAGCAAGGGGATTCACCTGTACAATGCCTGCTGGAGTTTTTAGTTCACATTACCAGGATGTAAATTGACAGAAATGACCAATCATCATAGAGGAAGGTGTTACTTGCTAAGCGACATTTCACAGCAGATCTGTAGCTTATTACCAAGCACTGATTCAGTGAGTTTGATCATTGCTAGAACACCTCACACATAGAGCCAAAGTCATGTTTTCCACATGGGCTAGAAACTAATCTGGAACACCTTCTGTATTATGATGCACAAGCTGTATTTCTCTATTAAGACTGTGTATGTTTTCTATTCTTTACGGCTGCTTTTAGAAAGAGTCCAAATTTGTGAAACTGTAACTTCTTCATATTTCCTGGTTTGGTGAAACTAAAGGTAGCCTCCAGCTAAAGGAATAGAGAATATCAAAGAATATTTTGGGCTTCACCCAATGTGAAATTGACAGCAAGCACACCTTGATCTTCCTAATCTCGACACAAGCAGTGAGCACCAACTCCCCACTGACTGTCTTTGTCACTAAGAAAATAAGATTCAACCATTCTCCTTGTAAACTCACAAGATAAAAGGGGTCACAACTATTCGCAGTGTAAACACAACTCTGGATTTAGTTTCTGATTTGAAGCAGTCGAATCAAAAGGCATGTTGCTTTCTTCTGCTGGAAAGGAAACAAAACTGTCTTGTTAACATTATTTAGGTGACATGCATGCTAATTTGATTGACTGTGGTGGAAGGTCTAAGTAGTAAGCTCAAGAGTGGTGCATGAAGCATTTCAAGGGTACATCAAGGGTAAATCTTAACAAAAAAATCTTCAGAGTCTTCATTTACAATTAATGTAATGTATGACCATAAGTATGGTAAACAGTCTACTGTTATTTTTCCCCCTTTAAATAGAAACTCCCTGGCATAAACGATCCATGTCACATAACATAAACACATGTATCTTCAGTCATTTGTGAATATTTATATATTCTCACTTAGAGGTAAAAACAATACACACAGTATATATTAGAGCTTAGTTTCACATACATAAAATTGCTAATCCAACACAGGTTTTGCATTCCCTAACACTTGAATTAAAATCATGCTCTCCTTGTAAACATAATTTGTATTTATTGCTTCATATTTCAACCGAAATCAGATGCCCAATTCGGGAGGGTCTTTAAATGATGGGTGCGCTGTCACCTGTATGACAGTTTTCATCCACATTGAGGAGAATTTATGACAATTTGACAAGTAATTATTTTTAACCACAGACAACAAATGAACTTGAGCATTTGCCAGTTTTATGTTTTTGCTCCAAGCTAAGACAGCAAATTTTCATTCTTTTTTTTTTTTTTTTTTTTTTGCAATTGCTCTTCCCAGTCAAAATCTAATTAGATTTTTATTTATTTATTTTTTTTTAATTGCTGGAATGAAAATCCAAATACTCTATTTAAATTTGTCCTCCATCGACTCCTTTGACTGAAGTAGTCTCAATGTGACATATTGATCATTGCATTGTGTATTTCAATAGGAGTGGACTGATGTGAAGCTGAGGTGGGACCCGGAGGACTACGGGGGCATTACGTCGATCAGAGTCCCTTCAGAGACTATATGGCTACCTGACATTGTTCTCTATGAAAAGTAAGTTCTACTGGATTCTGCACAATTGCAAGATTAAAGCATCAGAGCATTAGAGTTTGATTTGATCCTTCTCTGCACGGGCTAATGTGAAGGTATATCCAAATTTTTAAAGTGTTATTTATTCAGTCGTGCTTTTTATACGGCTTACAGTCTTTTTAATGGGATGCCAGAGGAATTGACTCAAGTTCACTTTGGCTGTGTGGAGGAGAGAGGGATAGAGTGAGATGAATAATGTTGCCCCCTACTTTCCTTCCTCCCCCTCATTGCTGCACACTGCCTGCCAGCTGGCTGATCAAAGGCCACTACGCTTTTTGTTTACTTTAAAAAGAAGAAAAGTTTGACTGTTTAGAAAGATTTCTGAAAATGAAAAATAAGGATGGTCATTGTTTGGAACATAAAAGGGCATCATCAATCACTTTTATTAAGGAAACTCTCTTTTGAAAGCATGAATAGGCCAAATAAGAGCGTCATGTTTGCAGACCCCATTCACTGAAGTAAATAACATGTCTAATTAAACTATTTCACGGATGTTTTTTCCCAATTCTCAATAGCTTAGGTCTAGCTTTCAAAATAAAAATATATACATATCATGCTTGCAATATGAGTGATATGTATGAATATTTTTCATTGCTATTTGAAGCAAAGTGCTGAGGTCACATGTTTGTTTTACATTTTTGTCTCAGCGCAATTATATAGTGAATACATAGGATTTTATCTCTCTGTTAGCGGACAAAAGCTCATTTAGAGCTATGCATAATTAAAACAATTATGTCTATTTTTCATATTTTCCAAGTGCTGACGGTCGTTTTGAAGGCTCCTTGATGACTAAAGCCATAGTGCGCTGGGATGGCACTATAACCTGGACTCCCCCTGCCAGTTATAAATCCTCCTGCACCATGGATGTCACCTTCTTCCCCTTTGACCGGCAGAACTGCTCCATGAAGTTCGGCTCATGGACCTACGATGGGCACATGGTGGACCTGGTCCTGGTGGACCACCATGTCGATCGCAAAGACTTCTTTGACAATGGTGAATGGGAGATCCTCAACGCCACGGGAATGAAAGGAAGCAGGAGGGATGGAGTGTACTGGTACCCATTTATCACCTACTCCTTCATCCTCAAGAGGCTGCCCCTATTCTACACTCTCTTCCTCATCATCCCGTGCCTCGGCCTGTCCTTTCTGACTGTGCTAGTCTTCTATTTGCCATCAGATGAGGGAGAAAAGCTGTCCCTTTCCACATCAGTGCTGGTGTCACTCACTGTATTCCTTTTGGTCATAGAAGAAATCATCCCTTCATCTTCAAAGGTTTGTACAGGAAACTATTCTCTCTCATTTTTTACAGTTTGAAATTTAGCATTGCTTTTTGGTTGCTCAGTCCTGCTGCTTGTCTAAAAATGCTGAACTGTCTTAGTAAGTAAACAGATCATAACAAAAAACAACTTCTCTCCTCTCTTTCAACAATCCAAAAAATGGAAAACACAGTAATTGGCATTAATGTGTTTTTAAAGCTGCAGTATTTTTTCCTGAATGCTTGAAAGGGAGAGATGAGATAGAAATGTTAAGTTGGTATGATTTCAATAAATAAAACCTTTACCATTTCCTTTGAAAGTTGCTACTTAAATGGGATAACTAGTATTTTTTATACATTATAAATTATAAAATAGTGTGATCATACATTCAGTTAACAAAACAAAATAATGTTTCAAACTTGCTAATGAAAACAATATCTTTCTTTAAAAAATATATTTTGTGGGGTTTTTTTTACAGATAGAGTTAAAATCAAATGCAAATTTTGTTTTGCAATTTTTAAATCTATGTAGAATTATTAGTTCAGGTTTGACAAAAATATGTGTTTTGCTTTTCATGTTAGTCTTGAGCTACCAAGAAAATATTAAATGAGCTCTGAAAACTATTTTTATTTATTTATGTTTGAACCAATTTCACATTTTCTGCTTTAACAGGTGATCCCTCTTATTGGAGAGTACCTCCTCTTCATCATGATCTTCGTCACCTTTTCAATTATTGTTACAGTTTTTGTGATTAATGTTCACCATCGCTCCTCTGCCACCTACCACCCGATGGCCCCCTGGGTAAAGAGCCTGTTTCTTCAGAGACTGCCCAAGCTGCTCTGTATGAGGGGCCACACTGATAGGTAAACTTAAATAAACTGTACTCTTTTCTCTTGTTGTATTGGCATTTTCACTAAATAGTAAAGTAACTCTCTAAACATGGCATTGTAGTCCAGAAATGTCAATGGCAGACTTTTTGTTACTACATAAATCAAGAGAAATTCTTACACTTGATGTACATTATAAAAATAATTACTGGATTGGGTAAAGGTAGTTCTCCTAGATAAGAGCTATTTTTTCTATTACCACCGCGATCCACAGTGTGAAAAAAATTAGGAAAATATGGAATTAATTTATCATTTTTTAGGTCTAGTTAAGTATGGGAAAAAATGCTTTAGGCTTTTGAAAAATATTTGCATTTCCTCAATATGTTCCCTAATTTCGTTATTAAAAAAAATGTCTGAACAATAAAATACTTTAACGTAACTGATATGTTAAAGTATTTGAAGAATGATTTATGAATTACAATAATCATCTTTCAATTCCAACTTCTTGATTTTTTTTTGTTAAAACAATTAATCACATGGTTTTTACAGAACAACATCAAGCTACTAATGTGTGTGTGTGTGATTTTTAATTATGTTTAGTTTTTTTTCTATTCTGTGATAATAATTTAGGTAGAAGAAAACATATTGAAATCGGAGATGTATTTTAGACTTAGTGCAAGAAAGAACCGTAAAACTGCTTTAAAAATAGAAAGGACAATTTCCCTGCCTTTCTGGCATCGTCACTTTCTTACATCTGAGTTTTAGACTAAACTTATGAGTATTTTTATAATAGGTTCTGGTTTAGGCATTAAACAAAGTGCACAAACAAAATAAAGCTATCATATATGAAAATCCAAAGAAAAGAAACTGATTCATCTTTACGAAACTACTGAATCTAAAGCTTTCCTCAACATGATGCCATTTTCTGATAAGTACAACATAGGGAAAATAAAACGGAAATACTTAATTTTTTATCTATAAATGTACCTGAAAAGTCATAGCTTTTGAAATAAAAGCTTCAATAAAAATCCCATGTTAGTCTCATTTCGCAACAATAGCGTAGATTCTCTAAACCCACTAAAATAATGACTATAGTTGTTGCCATTCCTCCTCAGATATCACTTCCCAGACATCGAGATGCGAAGCCCGGAGCTGAAGCCCCGCAGAGGGGCGGGGAGGAGGGCTGTTCCCGGTCATGGTGGCAACCAGCAGAGAGGAGCCTTCGGAGGGAAGGAGGATGAGAACCAAGCGTGGTTGGCAATGCTGGAGAAAGCTACAAGCTCCGTCCGCTACATCAGCCGTCACATCAGGAAGGAGCACTTCATAAGAGAGGTGCGGAGGCAGGCAGACAGCAGGGAATGTGGCTCCACACATTTAAAAAAAAAAGCTACATTTGAGCTTCAATCTGCTGTCTAAATAGTTGCAAAGTCCAGTCTGAGTGTTGTTTATGTAAGGAAATATGATATTTGGGAACTAAATTATATGTCTCTGTTTCTTCGTGTGTGTTTGTGTCTGCAGGTTGTTCAGGACTGGAAATTCGTGGCTCAGGTGTTGGACAGGATTTTCCTGTGGGCCTTCCTCACAGTGTCAATCCTGGGAACTATTTTAATCTTTACTCCTGCACTGCAGATGTACCTCAGCTCACCTTCGTAAACTAAACCTCATAAAAAAACCCTTCTCTTGTCAGGTTCTATGATTTATTCAAAAACTTATTACGGTGTATTCCTATTGTAAAAAAACAACAACCTCAGGCTCCAAGTTTCCCATTCTTACCAGTACAGTTTGCAGCCTCAAATTACACCTGGAAACTGCAATGTCAGTCAAACTACCCTTTATTCCGAGCTGCATGTTCAGGGGTGTAAAGAAATAAGAGCAATAAACAGGTCAAATTAGTGTGAATGAGTAAAGCATCTCTGTTTATATGACTGTAATGTTGCCACTGTAAATGCAATAAAATGCACAAATATCACTTCATTTTATTTCTTACATTCACTTCGTTGACAACCCATTTGTATCTTTGTATGCTCTGCACAATGATCAGATTAAAATAAAGCTGGAATCTGTTTTGCTTCTCTGCTGAGACCCATTTGATTACAACAGCAGAAGTTCTTAGTGATACTGACCGAATCATATGAACGAACGTATACAGTCAGACTGAAACAGCAGAACTCTCAGACTGTACTACTACTTCTCTGTTTTGCTGTTTTTTGTTAAAAGAATACTGACATCCTTCATTTGTTTTTTCTTTGATGAGTACTGAAAGGACAGATTTGGACACGTAAACATTGCAATAAAAGCTGGCTCATTTAATCTCCTACAATTCACAAAGTGAAGTCATTCCTCCGTTTTAGAGATTGTGAAAGAGCCATTCCTGCCTTTATTCTATGTGAACCTCACTATTATAATAGTTTATATTGAGGTGTCATGTTTTCTTTTTTTTTTTTTTGGTAAACTGATTGTAGTTTATTCAAAACTCTGCAGAATGGCTACTGACTGATACGCCCAACTCTGTCTTTAAAATGATTTCAGGATTTTTATCTTAAAATTTTTATCCTAAAGCTTTAGATCAGCTATCACCCTGGGTCGTCTTTGATCTGCTTTGTGTTCACACTCTTTCAAGATCACAGATCAGTGAAGAGAGGCTGACTGTTCTGAGGTTAAGGTTAAAACCCAGGGGAGACTGGGCCTTTGCTGCCGCTGCAAAACTATGGAACAAATTGCCCCTTCGCATCACCCTAGATCACAGCTGGGCAACTACCCTTAACAAAAACCACCATAGGAAACCAGTGAGCTGCTGGTAATTCTTGGGTTTTGATCGGTTTTCGTACTTCATATTCTTTGTTTATTTGTACTGATTCTTCCTCAGTTGAGTAGCAGATTGAAATTATTTGTGTTTTTATTTAAGTCTGTTAGTTGTTTGCCTTTATTTAGAACTTTTTTTTTTGGTAATCTATAGTAAGTAATCATGTTTTGTCAAAAATTAATTTGATTGTTTCTTCATTATCGCTTTCATTTTTTTTTTCATCAACATGTCAATTTATGTTTTTAAATTAATTTTAAACACGGAATATACAGAAATCTCCGCATTGTGTTAGTCTAATGTATGAAGTAATTTATTGACTTTTCAGATTGAGAATTTGTGACCATGGTTAATTTTGAGTGATAATATATCTTCATGTAGTTTTAAGTTCATTGTAATTCACAAGGTTCAGCACAGTTTGTGGGCGAGGGGCTGAAGTGCACCAGTCACCTGCAATGACACATCATAACCACTAGATGGGAGCAAAGATTTGTCTTTTTTTTTCAAGTGCGAGCGCTTGTGGTAAAAAACTGCCTTCCATGAAGATGCAGGAAAAGCGTAATCTAATATTGGTTTATATATATATATA
>CAEFZY010014842.1:0-27632 GCA_903066815.1 Brachyrhaphis roseni
CTGGAATGAAATGGCTTAATTACCTCCTCCTTGTGTAGATAAGATCCTGCTAATGACCTAATTATTCTATTCAGGTGGTGCAGCAGAGGCACATCTAAAAGTTTCAGGACACCGGCCCTTGAGGACTGGAGTTTGAGACCCCTGGCCTAAAGGGATGAGTATTTATTTTTATTTATTTTTTTTTGCAAATTCTTGTCCCAAAACCCAAATTATATTGATCATAGTTTCATTTTTTCAAAGCAATTAGATGCTGAAGCATAGAAGTAGGGATATTTCACTAATACTACAGAAAATGAATAAACAGGCTTGAAAAGTAAACATCAAAATGAATTCAAGAGTATGAAAGTTACTCAAAAAATGTTTCCTCTTCACTTTTTAAGCATTTCAACAACTATTCAATCATATCAATTCTGAATATTTCATATAATACAATGGTAACTGTCAAATTTATGTCACATATTTCATAAGGTTCAAGTTGACATCTTCTTATTTTTTTTCCTCCTTGTTTATTTATTTATTTATCTATTTTGATCTGTGGATTTTGAGGAACACTCAAAGAGTATCGTAAGATTGTTTTCCAACAAGAAACCCCACACAAATGTTTAACTTAAAGGATGTGTGGGAAATTGAGAAGAGCTCCAAATTAAATAATGGTGAAAGATGGTGTTTGAATACATGACGCTGTGCAGCAGCCAGATCCCTTTTCATGGCAAACCACCTCGAAAATCATCTGAATCAACAAACAGTTGGTGTCTTGCAAAAGTATTCATACCTGACAAAACCTTTTCACATTTGGTATAATTGAACCATAAATCACTTGTGCACATTATTTGGACTTTTGTGATATACCAACACCAGGTACCACATAGCTGTGAAGGAAGATGATACTTGGCATGCAAAAGCTGCAATTTTTTAAATATGCACTCAGTGGTTTGTTTATAGGACACGAGTGAACAACATGTATCATAAAGACCAGGTTAAGAGGATATAAATCAAAAACCATGCGTCTGTCCACCTTTCAGTTATATGCTATGCTTTGTGTTGATCTATCATATAAGATCCCAATAAAGTACCTTGAATTTAGCAATGTGACATGTGAAAAACTTGAAGGAGTCAGAGTAAGTTTGCAAGTTCAATCCAAACCAAGATCAAGACATGAGACACATTTTCTTGGTTGGACAATAGTCATTAATTTGTTGGTTTTGAAGGTTTTATGTAAATTATTTGTTACCTTTCAGGTGATTTGAACTTTAAGAGGAATCTGGTCTTTGATGTATTGACATAAAACACAAACACTACATGCTTTTTTTTTTTTTTTTACAAACTTTCTGCACACCAACACAGGTTCACTCATCATAAACATTGTTAAAAAGCCTAGAGCAGAGCAGGAACATCTGTAAATCTTAATAAGACAAAAACAACCAAATTAAGGACATGGATGTGTGGTTAGACAGTTTGTCCGAACAGACGCCTCCTTGTTAGACATGCACACCACTGAATTTGTGGGGTTAGTTGGGGATGCTTCAGAAAGAAAACACACACACACAAAAAGGACACAAATTTAAAACCATGACTGAAGTGAAAGAGGTGAATAATGGAAACAAGATGTGAAATTTTAGTTGAGTAGCTGTGATGACTTGAAAGACAATGACAGGAGTGCCACGGAGAGTTAGAGGAGGGAAACACCTAAAGAAAGAGAAACAAGTTACAAAAAAACACAGGATCTGAAGCTGCCCCAAAAAAGAAACTGCACTATGAGAGATTTTGGAGTGAACTTTAAATTTTCCAATATGTTGCTTTGTTTGTACATTAACAGGATGTGTGCGGAGCAGACTGGTTATTTAATTAATTTAACTCATCCTTGAAGGAAAGGTGTAGTTTTGAGGCAACTTAGATCCCCATAGACTTATTTCATGCAGGTGGTTATATTTTTTTTTGTTCAAACAGGGAAGACGTTAGTAATGGTAGTAAGGTGGTCGGACCAGCAGGTGGCACTCTTCTCTTCCTTTTAACACTTAACACCCACGTAGACGATGTGTAATGGCTCAGTTCAGGAAGATGTGAGACTAACCAAAGGAAATGAGTTCTTAAAGGTGGTGGCTCCTTTAGCCTTGCAGACCTGAACAGAATATTAGATAACCAAGGCTGCAATTTTGATCTGTCTGACTTTCTGAGTTATTTTTGGGGAATGCAGATTTTGACCTAGATTTCAGGATTGTTTTTCCAAGGATTTCTCTCAACAATACTAAGTTTAAGACAGCCGGTCCTGGAGGATCAAGGAACTGACTTGATTAAATCTACAGGGGATTAAAACCTATTGTACTGCTGTATTTTTGCTTTGCTGCTTGGGACATTCTTTAACTATATGAGCTAAACCAAAGTAGTTGCACAAAACAATAAGGTCTTACAGAAAAAAAAAAAAATAACTATAAGACTTTAACTCCATATCAGATTTGTAATACATTTTCCTAGTAAGGTTGTTACAACTGGATCTGGACAAAATGCCTTCAAGTTTAATTTTCAACTAAACTTTTACAAAGTTACTACTTTAATACAAGAACCAACAGCTTCTTTCACAATGTGATTTAGACTAATCAAATAAAATGTAGTTTTCTCTGATAAGATTAAAATATTAGCATTTAGCTTGTTAGCTTGTAAGGACTAGTTACGCCAAAAGTAATGCCCTAATGTTTCATTTTCAGTTTAATTTTCACCATGGCAATAGTTTAATAAATCAATCTAATTTATTCAAATATAGGTTAATTGCACACATTTAATTGCACACAGCTTGTTTCAAGTGTTTCTCAGCATTTTTAGCTTGTTAACATTTAGCTAGTTTGCTTAGTAGGAATTAGTGTTTGACAAAATGTCTTAATGTTTCATTTTCAGCTCGTCTTTTCATCAGAAAATATTGTTTATATCAATAACCAATTGTATAAATGAGAATATGTGATTTGAATGCACTTTGTTAATCTAAATGTTCTCATTTTTTTCTCATGTTAGAAACCCTTCAGTTAGTTAGCTTGAAGACAGACGCCATCTGGGACTTTAAGACAGAAAAATACAGAAATTAATTTCACTAAATATTTAAATTTGGGTATTTATGTATATGATATTTATAGCCGTTAATTTTAGAGGACTCAAATCTAACTAGGCTTGTCACCATTTAGCCATTACTCTTAGTTTTGAAAAAAGTGTCTTAATGTCTCTTTTTTAAAGTACATTTTTAAGCGTATAATAACTGTTGTGCGTTGATTTTGTGTTCTGCCTGTCAAGATGTTCCTGGTTGTTCTGGTAGTTACCGGGAGGACCCCGCTGGCCCGACGGCGGGTCTGGCGGAGCCAGTGCCGTGCGAAGGCATGCCAGCGGTGAGTGGGGCGGCGGGGGGGAGGGGGTTCATTAGGGGGTGCAGGGCTTTCGGGGCACGGGAGTCCCACCGATGCCTCCTCTCCTTTATCCTGCTGTGTTGCAAAAACAACAAGCACAACAAAGTGGTTACTGGGCAACAACTAAGTCAGGCAGATTGGCAACATACAGTCAGCATAAAACATGATGCCTATATTTCACATTTTCTTTATCTAATGCTTGTGCAGATCTCCCAAAGTGCTCTTGGTGAGCTTCTTGTCCTTTAAATGTCCAAGGAATAAACATCGTGTCCCGTTTCATTTATAACTTTTCTGTTCCTGTGTCACCAGAAAGGTCAGGCTAAAGATTTGCAGGCTTCTACTAATTAGAGTAGAGGAACAAGCTGTAGGTCTTGATCAAATTCTGAATCAAAAGCAATAATACACCAGGAATCTGCTCCGTTCATGCCTTGCTAAAATGTACTTTGAACCAATCACTTACGGAAACTTGAACTTTTTTTTGAGGGTTTCATTTGTTCTGCAATGTGAACAGGAGCACAACTCGCCCTTTTGTTCCATCTGATCAAATATTCTTTTATCATTCTCAATCCAAACGTTGTGTTTTCTTTTCCCATACCAACTGAATGAAGAGCTTGTCAGACATTAATGGTTGTGGGTTTTACCACCATCTTGTGCAACCAGCAATCACTCACTGCTTTTAAAGGTCGCCTGTGCTGTAGGGCTGCGGACTTTAAATGAGCAGTGAGAGGCATCAGACTGTGTGCTTGAGCAAAAGAGGTCATTCATAGAATAAAACAGCGGCTAGTCAAGTCATGCAACATGTAACCGGATCAATGAGGCAGCAATCAATGGCACTCAATATTTACCAACAGAGAGTTATAATGAGCAGGCCTAATGACCTTTCCAGCTGATCAATGGTGGTTTTTGAGATTTGTACTAATGGAGGACATATTCTGTTTCTTCCCATTAAAAGACGGAGCTCCTATATCACCTGGATGAATCATATTCGTGACAGAGAGCGTCACAGCTAAGCCATCACATTAGTCAGCAAAACTAAGGTTGGCAAAAGGAGACAGAGTTGCATTACTGGAACGTAATTATCTTTCTTTTATTCCTTTCCATGGTGGGCTGTTAGGACTGTTCAGTCATTTCTCCTTAAGCTTATCTGAGTCCTTATTTTAAATCAAGCAACTTTTATCTCCACAGTTGAAAAGAATAATAATCAAGATACTTTACTTAGAAATTGCTGTTAGAAGAGCTTCAAGATGCAATTGACGGTGTGCTTTTCAGGCACATATCTTGCCTCTTCAAGTCACTTTCGCATCAGAGAAGTCTCCGGCATTTTCATCATTCCTGCAGCCTGAGGTATTCAAGAGCCCCTGATTTAGCCTACCTGTTGCTTATTTAACGGGTAAGTGGACTGGAATAAGTGGTGTTTATGTAATCGCCTCTGCCTGTTCTCTCCTTTTTTGTCTTTCAATCCCTCAGTCTCTTTCTCTTTCTCTCAAAGCTTAAATGAGCTCTCATTTTCTCACAGTGTTGTCATGGTTGGATAGAGTTCATTAATTTCCTCCTCCGCTGGTAAACAGGCCCATTGTCTAATTATAAGCCATCACAAATAATGAGCACAATCATCTCAGTCTTAATATGCCAAGAGTTTTTAAAAGCCCTCAGTAATGGCATTTAAATGCCCAGACAGGAGGGCAAATGGCAACAAAAACACATGCAAATGATAAACACGGTGGACTAACCATGTCTGCATCTGCTCCTCTTTGCTCCAGCAGCAGGGGCTTCTCTTCCGTGATCTGCTGTTCCTTCATCCCTGCCATCCTGGACAACAACCTGCAATCGTAAATCCAACATGGAATAAAAGAAAAAAACATAGAAGATTACTTTTTGTGTCAAAGTGTGTGAAAAAACAAGTTATCGTCTTTTTATGTCCATATCATGCAGTTGCATATCCAACCAAAAGATTTTAGTTGACACAGCTTCTCCGTTCTATACATGCAGCGAAGCAAGAGTGAGACAGGTTGAAAAATTCTGTAGCACGAACAACACACTTTAGAAGCAGCACATGAGCTATGGGATTTGCTCAAATGTTGCATAATTTACCCCAAAATAACATGATTTGGTTTCATGCTGCATTATGCAGATGTTCAATCTGCACCACTGAAGGTTCACTCTCTGCAGTATATATTTGATATTTAAAGGAGCTCCAACAGGAGAGAATTCCAACCCATTTTCTGATTAATTTGAAAAATACATATTTAGCCACTTGGGGGCACTTATAGACAGTGAACAAATCATTAAACCTTCATCCCAAGATGGAAGAATTACAAACAGAAGAGGGGGAAAAAAAATCATAGTAACATCTTGGCAAAGTAACTTTCTCTTTACTGACACAGTAACATACTGTTAATATTACACCTATGATCCTTTCAAAATGCATTAAACAAAACAGTTAATATGTCTTGATTTTTCTCTAAATACAGTTAATTTATTCATAGCTTTCAGATGTGATTACCAACAATTTGGTTTGGCAAATCTTTGGTAATCACAAACAAATAGAATAAGGGTGAAAATCAGTTTCACCTCTCTCTTGAAAAAAGAAATCAGTCAGTCAGGCAGTCCGTCCGTCATTCCGTCCGTCTGTCCATCCATCCAGGTATCTTATGGATGAATAAGTGTGTTTATCCTTTCTTTTTATTGTCTTCTGTTTCTTCCCAGACAGATTGCTATTTTTCTTTGTTTTTCCAGAATCTGTGCTTCATCGCAATATTTAAAATCTTTGTCAAAAAGCCTATTATCACACTACTATATTTAATATTGAAAAATATAACATCATTTTTATGTTGCATAAAAATTATGTTACAGAAGTTCAAAAATGATGTTCAGAAGCTTTTGAAAGGGCTTCTGAATCCCTTTCAGTAGCAAAACTATGTGGGCTGCTTCTGATAACAGAGACAGATTTAAAGCGGGAGCTGACATAGATGCTTACTGACCGAGATTACTCGGTTTATAGTGGAGCTTGGACGCACATGGGCTATTTTTCCAAAGATAATACAAGAGCTAAGCCTCGATAAAAGCCCTAATCAGAACGGAGCGTTGTGGTTAAACACGAAGTTGATACAGCGCTCCACGCAGTGTACACCAGGCACAGCAACGCACACCAAAAACGAGGTCAGACAGCAATAATACAACAACAGTGCCAGTTCATGACATCAGTCCACCAACACAGAAACACAGAGTAGCGTGACTACATTGATACCACCAGGGACTACTGCTGCTTCAGAGGATAAGCAGCCCAAATGCTCCATGTTCAAACTGCAAAATGTTCCTGTGAAACAATTTTTGTGTTATATTAAGTAACACTACACCTCTTACTTGATGTCAGGTAGATAAATTGGTCCAGGCAACACATGCTGTACAGAGTCAGTAATTCATTAGATATTTTAAGACGACCTATATCAAAAGTATCGGATAGAACCGTGCAAATGCTACTGCTATAAAAGTCTTTCCCTGTGACTCTTGATTATTTCACTGTGCATAAAATTATGTAAATAGGAAACAGAGCAGCTCAGTTATAATTACTGGAGGTGGAGCTAAACATTTTTTGCTTTTAGCTAACAAATAAAAAATGTGTAGTTTGCGTAGTTTCATTTCTGTTTGTGAATTCTTGAAAAATGAAGAACTTCAGCATAAAATATTAGGTGACAGAATAAAAGTCCAAATCTGTACTACAAATTACATTTGATATCAAATGTGTTTAAATAATACATTTATGAAGAATGATTTTGCAATCTATATGCATGAATATATTATACACACACACACACACGTATATATATATAAATGCATTTATTTCTGTATTTTTCTTCCATGTTGGATAATATCAGGACTAACAGATTAAAATCTGTTTGCTCCCTAACAGCTCTAATCAATAAATTTGAACACGATTGATCACGGTTAATCAATGTTTAAAATATTTCTAAAACAGTAAGGATATCACTACAATATATTAGTAAAAGGATCAATTTTACTCTCAACTATCAAGGTCAGATATGAACATTAACTTGGAAGTGAGAGAAAACATAGATATAAAAGAACTATATCTATGTTCTTTTATATCTATGTTAACCATATCGCCTGCCATCATTCCCTTCTCTTCCTCATGTCCTCCGTTGTTCCCTCCAGCAGTCATTCAGTTTTATCTCACTGGTTTTATCAGACACTCTTAAGAAGACAAAGCACAGATGCCAGTTACATTCACGTCTAGAAGCTGATGAAGAGCGGTTTTGTCTTTATAACCCTGCAGAGCTAGATTTATTGCTGAAAAGGGTTAGAGATGACTCACTGCAGCTCAGCCTTACCAGGTGCTTGTTCTCGCCGAGACCATAAGCATTACCATTTACCGTGTTGTGATGGTAACATCTTTTCTCCTTCCTTATGTTTATCACCTCTCTCTCCGTCTCCCTCTCATTGTGACCAGTTTATTAAATGGATCAGAGTGACCTTCTGCCGTCACTGGAATGAAGCCACTAGGGGCAATATTAAGGGAAAAGAACCCAAACAACACCGCCAGTGGTCCAGTTGCCCCATTCTACTGCTGCTACAATTAGCGGCACATGTTTACTTTTCCTGTTTGCTGGACTAAAATCTGCAATCTGTAATTGAAATAGTTTAGAATGAGAAAGGTCCCAGGTTGATTTCTAGAAATCAGAGAACACATTAAGGACAGATTTCCCAGAAACTCTGGTAAAGACAGAAATTATGAGTGTATTAATGGTCTTCTATACTCATAATTTTATACATAATTGTGAGGTAGCAGGGGCTACATGAGCCTTAAACAGGCAACAGGTAGACTATACCATAGGCCAGATTGTCAGTCCATTATATCAAGGAAACATACCTGAGCCAAATAACTAAGTAATTTAGAGTTTTTAATTTGTCAAACTTACAGGATTCTTGGCTGTTAAAATGTGGAATCAGTCCAGAGCAACCAGATCCTTCCTTGATCTGGTTGCTCTGGGCAATCAGATCAAGCAACCAGATCATGCCGGCCCTCGAGGACTGACTTTGGGCAACGCTTCCCCAGACCAAAGGTCCTCAAATCTAGACCTCGAGAGCCGGTGTCCTGTGGGTCTTAGATATGGCTCTGCTTCACCACACCTGAGTAAAACAATCAGGTCATTAGCAGACCTCTGGAGAACCCGACTGTACTGGGGAGGTAATTCAGCCATGTGATCGAGGTGTGTTGAACCAGGGACACATCTAAAAGTTGCAGGACCCTGGCCTGAGGACCTCTGCCCTAGATTGTCACCTGTTGGGTATGCAGTTCCTCAGTCTGATGTACACTGCTTAGCTTGACTCAATGTCATGAGATGAGAAAATGTTAAATTCAGTCATTTGAGACTCAGTTTGGCCTTCCCCCTTCATGACTGATTTCGACTTGGCCCTGAACGACTTCAGACTGTTTTTTTTTTTCTTTTTTTGGCGTTCCCTCACAAAGACCTTGAATATCCATTTCCAAATAAAACATTCTGCAAAACATTCATATAGTCTTGATTTGGACCATACAGAGATGGAAACGCTGGTGCGCTTGGATCATCAGGTCACAAACTGATGGTCAATAGTGAATCACCTTACAATGTAAAAACTGATTATTATAATCAAGTCTAAGCATTAACCATTTTACTAGGATTTTACCAATGTTGAAAAAATAAATATATAATTTGCATTGTGCCTGCTGATTACTCCTAGGCATTCTCATTGTTATATCCCTGTTTTGTTTCTGCTTCTTTTGTTTCTCTTCCAAAGCTTTATGTCTTCTGTTTGACATTGTGCTTTTTTTTCCCCAAATCCCTGCTTCTCTGTCTCCAAGCATCTCCTCCTTTCATCTTCACAGGCTTTGACATTTTACCTCTCCTTCTGTCACTCCAACATCTCTGTCTTGCAGCTGCCCTCTCTCGCTTTCAGTGCTTTGCTTTCACTTTTTCTTCTTTCACACCTCATCTCATCCCACCATATCTACACTTTTCCCCAGCCAGTCTCATTGCTTTTTGTTTGCTGTTTTTTAGGCCTTAACGTTATGTGGTTATGTAAGACATCAGATTTTAAAATCAATTAGTGTTGCATTTTATCAGCTATATTTGGCATCATGACGCCAGTGTTGATGGTGGAAAAGTACAGCTCCTGCCTTCTCGCGTGGCTTGTCTGGTGACAACCAGACTCGTATTATCAGCAAATTATAATTTTGTTTTGTAGCAAATACTTTTCTTTGACACTCATGATTGCAGGGCGGCTTGCATTGAAATAATATTTGGAAAGAACATAATTTGTTCCTTGAGGAATTTTTTAAAATTTACTAAACATTCACTGATTTTAACCTATTTCTACTATTTTCCTTTAAAATGTAACGATTACCCGACCTCATTCATTTTCCAAGCAATTAATGGCAGTTCATTTTTTTAATGTTAAATTGAAAGCTGCGCAAAAGACAAAAATAAAGATTTTAAAAGAGTTCACATAGGCTTAAGGTTGATTATTTGAATTCATAATCTAGAACAGTGTGTTTCAGGCTGAACTTGTCCCCTAAACAGTTAAGCCTTGACTTGAAAGATGCTTACATTGAATAAATTTTGGCCCTGTCTTTTTCACAACATTGTTTATGTTCATTGAGCCTTCCCAGCTCTCTTTTTGTTTTAAAAAAAAACAAACAAACTCAGCTCTGTGCCCCAGAGCAGCAAATTGCAGAAATACCTGCGTTAACAGAGGAGCTCACACTTACTGGCTAATGAAGTTCATTTGACTGGCAGCATTTGGTTGCTACCTTCGCACACTAAATGAACCTAATTAGAAATCTATATTACTTTTATAAGTGATTTAATTGTGCTTGACTTATTTAACAAACATTTCTAGGATAAAATTAATTCATTAGAAACAATTACAATTTTTTGCTCACTTTATGAAATGACTGTTCTTCAGCAGAGTTTGTTTCCTAACCACTCTGCCCCTCAGGACACTGAAAGGACCACTGAGGCATGCAGACCACTTCCCACAGAGGAGAGCCGAACTTCAAAGCCTCTCTTCGTCACAGACCGGGCTCAGGCAGTGATTGTGTCAAAGGGGATAAATCTACTTTTCTGTTGACTCGTTTGTGGAGGGCAAATGCTGCTAAGAATGTTTTTTTTTTCTATTACTGAATCGGGTTTTGAGTAGAAAACCTATTCAGCATTTAAAAAAGAAACAAGAGAACAAAGTGGATTCATGCAGTTTTTTTTTTTCTTCCTCCTTCACGTCTTCTCCAGACAGGGTTGCCGTGACAACCCAGCTGGGTCCAATGGCATCTGGCTCGCCCTCTCTTTTCCTTTCAAATTACACATTTATGTTTTCCACCACCATCTTGACTACATATTCTAGTCTACATGCGAACACAGCTTAGCAATACTGTCGGACATGATAGGTTGCATCTCACCTGTTTTTCTAAATGTAACAAATCATGAGCAAGATGAGTAAATTAATCACAGAAATGTAAACCAAACAACAATATATCACCAGCTGAAAAAGTTAAAAGCTAATCTTGAAGATAAATGCCTCTAACCTTAATTAATCTTTTCTGTTTAATAAAAAATGCACAAATCTAAAAAAAAAAACTGTGGTTTTAGAGTAAATACGTTGTTTTCATTGGATTCCCTGCTGCATGTGATAAAGCAACAACTAAGCCAATAATAGGGAACAAGTAGAGCAATTTCCATCCATCAATAGTCCATCCCTGCCTACTCAGGGTTGAACGTGAGGTGGGTTGCAAGACAGGCAGCCGTGCATACACACACTCACACTTAAGGGCAATTTAGAGAGATCAGTTCACCCAATGTAAACTAGACAACCAAGAAGCATGCACTGCTATGCAAATAAACAGAGAAAGACACATTGGCTAGTATCTGATCCAGTGGTCAATTTTTTTTCTCACAATGGATGGTCAGAGGATGCTTTCTTAGCTTTATTAAGCTAATAAAGAAAAAATAATCTGTTTCTTTAACCTAAAGAACATAATTTCCTGCAACTCTCTTTCTATTTGCTTGCTTTGCTTTGCGATTTGATCCAGAATAGCCAGAAAAACAATCCTGATTGTTTCTACTTCTTTATTTTTTTAATGAGGCCTCTGTGATTTCGAGCTGTTCATATTTTTTAATTTTATTTTACGTAGCTTTGGTTTTATTTACTTGCAATTAGGAAGTAACAAATGAACTTTAATTGGCTTCTCTCAAGGGTTTTTTAATATTCACTAGGTTTTTGCTGTGCATTTGCCTGAAGAGCAGCTAAACTGCTGTAGTTCTTATGATAAACAGTGGATGGCACTGTAGATAAAATCTATCTGTATCGAACAACGGGTAGCAGAAAAAGAGTCTAAGAGGAAGTGCATTCCTAATTCATGTCTAAGGAAAGAGTGGCATCATAAACGTAACTTTTTTTTTCAGTTTTTAAAAATCTATCAAACATTTAGCAATAAATCTTTTAAAATGCTGGTAAAAACGGGTTATTTCAGACTCAACCTCTACCGCTTTTCTTTCTTGGACACTCTTGGACTGTTACAAAAGTAGGGACGTGTTCGACGGACCAAAAGGACCCCACAAACACAGCCTGTATGGGTGCCCGCATTGCACATGTTGGCTAGCGTTGGACATAAATAAATCAACTATAAACCATGTCTGTTGTCGTCTTGTGTTGAAATCACGTATCCTTCAACCCTAGGTGTAACGACCTCTCGATCACCTTGTTCAGTCATGTTCAGTCATGTAGCTCCCAGCAGGAAAATGAAAGAAGGAAACCTAAAGAGTTTGACAACCCAAAGCATCTGCCAGAATTCACATCAGTTTGTTTATCGTATTTGAAAACATAACAGAATGCAGCTACTGTATGCTACCTAGTCTTAGGTTGGAGGTACTGGAAGCAATCTCTATTTATTTAGGATACAGACCACAAAAACAATTAAACTGTTTTTAACTTTTTAGTGTGTGTCTCTATAATTGTTACAGTTCTGCTGAAAAAGAAAAAGGCACATTTTGAAATTAATTTTGATTCACAGACTGAATCTAAACACTTTTTCTTCCTCCTACTTTGTTTTCACTGCTCAGAGTGGGGTCCAGATTCAACCTCTGGAAACAACTGGAATAAACAACATACGCTGCCCCCTTTTGAGCCAAACACTGTAAAATTGTAAAGTCCAATTTTTGTCAATGTAACCATTGGAACTCAATGAAGCATCATTACTCTTCTCTATTCTCTGCTTTCCTGCTTTATATTGCACCCGATGCTTCTCTTTCTTTTTCTCCATTCACAGGCTTGTCTTGCCAAATTACACGTTTCACAGTCACACCGTTGTAACCTTCTTTCTAACTGCCTTCCCTCTTCAGCTGGTATATGGCTGTGAACTCCTTTAGTGTTTTGCTTTTTTAAGCATTTCAGTTGTGCAGTTTCCACATAGACAAGTTTCACAAAAACAAGACTGGACATTGGACTTTTTAAAGCATTTTAAAGCTCATTCTGGTTTCTCCACATAAAGAAAATCTTTAAGACTAATTCTTTCTTAGAGGGTCTTGTTTAATAAATGACAGATTTTTTTTTGACTAAACATTATCATGATCAAAACACAGCATTCTTGGCTCTTTGTCTGGCCTTGTGCAACTGAATCCTAATTTAAGATAACTAAAATAAAGGGTGGCCCTTGAGAGCAACTATTGTGCAACTTTTACATGAATACCTGCTCCAACACACCTTAATGAAATGAAACATGTAGAGAAGGTAATTCAGTCATTTGAGTCAGGTGTGCTAGATTAGCTATGAATCAAAAAATTGCAGGATAGGAGCGTTCGAGGGCTGCAATTGGAAAATCCTGACTTAAATCTGTTTGCAGCTTTTGCTCTAATGTTTTGACAAACTGGGACATTTTATGGAGGGCAATAGTTTCACACTCATTGTTATAATAGCCGATATAACAGTAAAAATTGCTGAAATGTGTTGTGAATTTTAAAAATACATAAAAAATAGTATAGTTACAATTGCCCTCTGCATTCAGCTGCGTAGACAATAAGGTGTTTCATTAGGAATATTAGCTGATTAACTAAAATAAAAAATTAATAGGAATGGCAGCAGAAGCAGAATCCCACTGGAGTTAACTTTCAAATGTAACTTTTATCTTTCAACAGGTTGGATTTTAACAAGATTTTAAAAAATAAATAAATATGCATCTAGATTTGATGCATATCTATCATCCTTATCCAGACCCAACCCAGATTAACTCCCTACTGGCAGATTTTTTGTTTGTTTCACCTTTGCATGTGCTATAATGCTTATTTTAAGCTTTTCCATACTCTAAGGTCCTACAAAGCAATAGTTTTGATTGATGACAGAAGTCTGAGGGCTGGTCTCTGTCTCTGCAGACAGAAACATAGAGAGACAGACTCCAGAGGCTCAGAGTATCAAGGGAAAAGCTACAACTCTTTCAACCGTGAAGCACCCATGAAAAGTAGTCAGGTATTTATTTAAACATATATTTTGGCACTGCAATTAAACCTACAGCAAGATATCTTTGACAAACTAATTATTTTCTACCTATCTTGTCAAGGATAAGTGGGTATAGACAATACAGCAGATTGAAGATGAGCAATTCTATTAAAGATTTACACTAAATGACCTGAAGCTGTAACCGCAGTGAAAGATGGCTCTGAAATGTATCGACCATGGAGGAGCTGAAGTCAAATGTTTTCAAAGATATGAATCCTGCTTTTTTTTCTCTACACAATCATGTACAAGTTTATCCATCATATGAAATCCCAATAAAATATTTCAAGGTTTGTGGCTGTAACCCAACAAAACAAGTTCAGAAGGTCTTAATACTTCTGTAAAGCACTGTAAGCACAAAGAGAAGCTCTTTGTCAGACAGAAAATCAATTGCAGATTCACGTTAAAGGGAAGCATCACGTCTGATCTATGAAGATGGAATCAATACTCCGAAACTGGGATGGCATCAGCACATGCACTGACAGAGGATTAAGGTTAGAATTTCACAAGAAGCAGTAGAAACCTCTTTGGTTAAACTGTCACACAAATTAAATAGCTGATTTTAATTTATTTTTATTGCTCTGCATTACCCAAGAGGCTGCTGTGTCACTAACTCCCACACTAAAAGTGACAAAGCTCAGGTTTGCTCCCCCGAGTCTCCCGCAGCTTCATCGTACCACAAGGTTACTGAATCCACTTAGTTGTGTTAATTAGACATATGGCTGCTGCACTTCAAAGAGGAAAAAAACTTCCAAAGGACATGACTTTTTCTTCTCCTACGTACCCTCGAAGTGATAAGACCGCTCTGCCGCCGTGCTACAGACAGATAAAGAGGAAGATGGAGTCACTGCACTCAAGTGCAAGAAACAAGGACATGAAAACAGGGTTGACTGCAGATGTTTTACTTCTAAAGTTACCTCCAGTGAACTCTGCTTGAGCTCTGTAAATTAGAATTAGGACTGACTTTTTGCACCAAAAAAAACGTTCAGAGATAATTTAATAGATTAATATAGGTTGCAAAAGAAAATATTTTTGCTTCCCCACACAAGAAAGATTCTTACAATCAAAGAGAATTATTTGGTGTAAATCTGAGATTGTAATTTATGTGCTAAAATGCCTCTGGACTCTTGTTATACATCTTGACCCATTAACTTTGCAGGCGTATATTAATGCACTTGAAAATGTTGAAAAAGCTATTTACTTTAAGTTCAAAAAGCGAAATAAATCAAAGATTTACTGAACACAGACAGAAATATTTGTCAAATAGTTACTTAACTTCTTCTATCTCTGACTTGATAGAGCAGAGTGGACCAACACCAGCAGATAATAATCAAATAATCACTGAGGAAACATCGAGCTGCTTGGATTCTGTGCTTCTCAACACTTCCTCCAGACTCTGGGACCTTGATTTCAAAATAACATTTTTGTTCTATTGAAGCTCTGGGTTTGCACACATTCTGCCTGACAGCCAACATGATACAGATACAGACATGCAGGTCTATAAAAACCCACCTATTTTCCCCAACGTCTTGTCACCTAAAATGTCTGCTGTAAAACAAGCTCATTTGCAACTATCCTGCATCATCCATAGAAGTGCTCTGCCATAACCAGGCTTGCTCACTGGCAGCTTATGACTCACCACAGAAGGAACATTGGTCATGGCAGCAATAAAAGCCAATCTGAATCAATTAATGCATTACCCTCACCAACGATAAATAAATAAATAAAGCGCAATGACCATCTGAATATTTGCCACTGCTGAAAACAACGGTCTTTGCCTTATTTGTGACAGAATTCCTCAGATGATGCTCTACTGATGCCTTTTTTTTCTGCTTTCATTGTGAACAGGAGGATGATTTGTATTTCTCCAAAAACCTAAAAAACAAAATCTTCAGAATCTTCTCTAAAAAAAAATAACAACAACAAAAAAAAAAACACAGGTCATTGCAGATGGCCGCTCACACTGACCTGGTTCAACTGGAGGTTTCTTCCTTTTAAAATAGATGTTTTCTTTCTGTGCTCACTATGAGGGATTGCTGCAAAGTCAGTGACAAAATTCAAGCAACCGTCCACTGTCACTACATGCTCAGCTAGGAGGAATGACTGCTGCAAATCAATGACTGTCATGACCTGCTGGGATTCCTAAGAAAGAAAACCTTTTTTTTTTTTTTTTTTAATTTGAAAAACAAACCAAACGTGACTGCTTTATTTGTATCTTGGATCCATGGGAGTATATGGAATCTGTCTATCTGACTCAGATGAACAAACATTTATATTTTACAGTGCCTTAATACGTCATGTGTTGCAAACTGGCACTATGTAAGCAAATTGAATGTAACTGAAATGATGTTCTGTGCTGCAGTTTTTGTCGAGCTGAGCTACTCCACCTATCAGATGGAGAAACTCCAAACAACGGGATTGTAAAAGTCCAGTGAGATTACCTTTTTAGGCTATAAAACCTACGGTAACTCTTTGTTATTGTGATCGCTAATGGTGTGCAATATAAGCATCTTCAGTTGTCAAAACAAAAATGTAAAAAGTAAAAACCAAACCACATCATCCCCGGGGAGTAAGAGCAGATCTGTTTGTGTGAAGTGTAACAAATGTTGCTGTAATTAGCACTAGTCTAATTGCTTCTCTTCGAGGATTAATTGGGTATACTCTAGGAAAATCCTCGTCACCCTCAGTGGTGCATTTCTAATTCGGATCTAATTTTGTAGGTTCAGACAGTCCAATTATTGTGCCTCCTTCCTACATCCCAAACTAAATTGAGTCATTCCTCTCGTCCTAAGAGAGGGATTGCAACAATGCTGCATTTCATTTGAACCTTCAACTATGTCAGAATCAACCGTAGCACTCACTTGGACTTCTCACCTCTGTTAATATCAATATGCGTTATGTCCCCCCCATCATCAGCAAGATGAGCACTGCAGTAACAAAAAGTGTTTTTTTGTTTGTTTGTTTTCATTTTTTACATATAACTGCATAAATAAGGAAAGTCACGATTAATCTTGGCTCAGAGAAATCCTAAATTCTAAGTTGCTCAAACTGTTATTTTTATTTGATAAAAAACTGACAAACTTAAAACTGACAATGAATCTCGGAGAACAAATGAATACCTCCTGTTTACTTAGATAACTGCTTTAATTCATCTACATCATGTTTCTGTGGGTCAGTAGGTAGAGTGGTCATCCTGCTGTGGAAAAATTCAATCTCCACTGCCACATGTTGATGGACAAGCGTTTTTAGAGCACTATATCTAAGTAAACCACCTACATGAGTGAGAACCTTTGCTTTGTCTGGATCGAAAATCCGGTGAGGACTTTCGGAGGAGCCTTGAGAAAAGAAATTCTTGCAGGAAAAAGGTTAAATTAGAGGCATTTGTGCGCACAACAACGAGCACGACAGTGTCAAAATAATTTTTCAATTTGCAGCTGAGAAGAAGTTCAGTTGGATGTGATGTCATTACCAGATTTTACGTTTTACCTCTGTCACAAATGAAGCATTAAATCTTGCAAGTTCAATCCCTCTCTACCTAAGACACTTAAATTAAAGCCGATGAACCAACAGTATAAAGCAATGTCTGGGTTCGTTGCCAATATCTTGTCTTGTAAATGTTGGAGATGTTGAGCTAAATGCAGGACTTTATTACTTAAGTATCTTTCTAGTGTGGATATTAGTCCTTACTGACATTTCGTCACACATCCCCACATTCAGTCCTTCTCCTCCACATCATCCAACTTGTTGGCCTCCAAGCACACTACCAGGAGAAATACTACACCAGCTGACACCGACGGTATTATAAGCTACTCACCAAAACATAGAGGCTTTTTTTCTCTGGCTCTTTTGAAAATGAGACTTTTAATTATTAATAGCTACTGGGTGTCTAGAGGAATCTTCCTTAGCTGAGCAGCTCCACAGAGCACAGATATAATTTCTGAGAAGAGGATTAAATATTGAACATTAGCTCTCACCTCTACACAGAGAAACTCAGCAGCCATTTTTCTGGCATTCAGAGATCCCGTGTCTCAAAGGTGGTGACCAAGAAAAAGTTACATGCTGTAGCTGACTTTTCACTCATGGAGAAACGTAATTTGTTTATTCATCATTCCTGGCTGATTCAAGCAGAAAATAAACAAAGGAATACAGAAAGCAGATCTAGGAAGCGTCCAGTCACACAGTGGGGAACTTACTCTTTGGACAACACTCTTGTGCAAGCATCTATTTTTGCCTTACCTCTCAGCAGGTGTTAAGTGTGACAGGACAACCCCGCCCCCGCCGAATTGTTTCGGGAGTATTGAAAGAGCTGGAAGCTGGCGAGCAATAATGGAGGTAATGTCAATGTGATTTGTGCAAAAGATAAAGTACTAAGTCTGTGCTTTCCATCAATATTCATTCATGTAGCCACTGGTGTTGGTGGTGTTAAAAAAAAAAAAGTCTGAGATGCTGCCCAGAATTTCAATTAGGTGCTGATCACTGATGTCAGCGATGCTCTAACAGAAGTGATTGCTGCCGTCCATCTGTCTGAAAACGGCTGTAATGGCTTTTTAACACATATAAGAACAATTGTTGTCCAGTAAATATATTCACGTATCTCCAACAGATGAGCTCCCACTAAAAAACGGAGGTTGCAGTGAAACCGTAAAGTATTCACAGCGTGCCGCATATTTTATCTTACAGCTTTTATTATCAAAATTCTACTAAATTAATCTTTTTCCTCAAAATTCAACACACAGATACACCATTATGACAAAGTGGGAAAGAAAAGGATTTTAGGTGCTTTGTAACTGTATTAAAAATGGAAAACCCAAGAAGTCTTTTCTGTGTCCTAGATGAAAATGTATGTGTACCAAAAATGACAAATAATGACAAAATAGTGCTTGTTAGGCAATGTACCATCTGGAGGACGGTTCTGGATTAGCCTCTGAATTCAGAGGAAAGCTTCAGAAAGAAGACAAGGCAATGGTGGAGGAAACCTTCATAAAGTGCATTCTCATTATAGACATTAAAAGAGGCACTGCAACAAGTACAGGCAGTTTGTGAGGCCATTAAATGTATCCTTAATAAATCCGTGATGACAGATTAAATTCTACACATTCTGCTGAAGACGGACAAAAGGCTCCTTTCAAATGTCTCTGTGGTTCTAACGTTGAGCATTAAGGGTCTGTAAAATAATAATACTATTGATAATTCATGCTTTTATAGTTCTGAATATGGGTTGAAAGTATCAGGGTTTAGTACGGTCACACTAATAGGGCTGCTAAGGTCAATAATATGGCAACTTTGCTTGATTTGATGCTGGACTCAATGTCATTTAAACATGTTGATATATTCTGTTTCAGCACTTAGGATTGGTAAGTCTTAGATGACTGGGAATATAAACCATGACATTTTTAATTCTGTGTGAAATATGAATGTATGTAATGAGTCTATTGAACATGAATGTTTTTCATACTGATCAAAATAAAAAAAAACTTTCAAAAAAAATTTTTTTGTACGAGAATCTCGAAATGAATCAACAACACAGTTGAAGTGGTTTGTTATCCAGTTTATCTACTTCGTGACTCAAACAAACCTGCAATTATTGCATTTATTTTTGTATCTGATACACATGCAGTCACACACACAAGGTTAGCTGTAGAAATATGTTGCCAAGTCGTTCTCTTCAGGCAAATTTAGAATCACTCATGTATTCTGGGGATTCCCAGCAGAATGTTGCTGGTCTGACAGCATGGTGACAGGTGCTGGTGGTGGAGAGGGAGTACAGTCCTGAGACTGGTTTTGATTTATTCAAAGAACCTCATCAAACCTCATTCAGTGTGATTTTTCTACCACGCAAACTGCTGGAGGGAGACAAAAAATATTTTCTTTCCAATTTAGTGAGGTATAAACTGTCAAGTCCTGCAAGAAAAATTGTTACTGCATGAATTTATTTAGCAACTGTGTCACTGGAAGTTCAGGGTTCACTGTTTAACTTGCCTAATGAAGTAAAAAAAAGCAACAAAAAAAAGCATCACCCTGAGTAGATCTTACCTACCTCACATTTGTCATCCTTCATTTATAGACAAATCAGATTTTTTTTAGGACATTTCCAGAAGAACTTAAATCCGCTTTTTTATGCTTTTTCTAAGGCTGATCATTGCATTCAGAGACTTTAGTAAAACATGTATATGTATGTACAGGATAAATTTTAAGGATGTTTACTGAGTTTGTGCCCTGGAGATGAATTTTCAAACACTTTAAAGCAAGTGCTACAAGCTTGATATATAACCTTTGTCCATCCATTTCCTTTACACCCTTGTCCCTAATGGGGTCGGGAGGCGCTGGTGCCTCTCCAGCTACGTTCTGGGCGAGAGGTGAGGTCACCCTGGACAGGTCGCCAGTCTGTCGCAGGGCAACACAGAGACAGACAGGACAGATGACCATGAACACACACTCACACCTAGGGAGAATTTAAAGAGACCAATTAACCTGACAGTCATGTTTTTGGACTGTGGGAAGAAGCCGGAGTACCCGGAGAGAACCCACCATGCACAGGGAGAACATGTAAACTCCGTGCAGAAAGACCCCGGGCTGGGAATCGAACCCAGGACCTTCTTGCTGCAAGGCAACAGTGCTACCAACTGCGCCAGTGTGCAGCCGTAACCTTTGTCACAGAATGAAAATTAGGAAAACAGTAAACAACATTATCTGCAACTGATAATTGTTCTTACCAGTGATATAGGGAAAGGAATTGCTCTAGTGAGAAGTCCATGTATGGCTTTCAAAAAAAAAAAAGAACTGTAAAAATGTATTGCCAATATGACACTTACAAGGAAACTTTGAGGGAAGACAGGTGGAAAAGTGTTTTTCTCTTTCGGGTTGAGGATTAAGTGTAGCTGCAATGTTTTCATCCAGCTAAAGATAAGTCACTGAATGTACATGTAAGTAAATCTGATATTGTTTTCCAAGTTTGCACAAATTACTTTCTTAAATTCAATATTTTTTAAGCAGTTGATAAAAACAATTTGCAACTTGCATTCCCCTTCTATTGGTTTTGTTTCTATAGTCTCCCCATTAAGCTGCAGGGCAGATGGATGGACAGTGTGTGGCCACTGGTCATCATTGGTGGGAGACGGATGGCTTCACCAGACTCTTTCCTGGACTGGATGTCGAGGCTCAAAGCCCAATGGATCAATCCGTGATAATAGATGGTTTTCCTGACTAACTACTGTTTTCTCCCTCAGATTTGCTTGTCATTATTGCACTATTAAACTGACGTCTCCACAGCACTAATTGTCCTGTATTTTATTACTGACCAAATTAGCAGTAAAATGACAAAACATTGAGAAGCATCGTTGCTAATTTTCTACCAAAGCTAATAACAGAAATGGAATATCCTGGTGTGTCATTATATGTGAGTTGAGCAAATGTTGCTTTCATTGTTAACGACGAATCAAGTCAGTCAGCATAAAATTAGCTTCTGACCTATAATGTTATTTGTTGTTTTGTCTTTAGGTTTGACTTGCCAATTCAGATTTTCTTCACATACAATTGGATTTGTATGAATTTTATCCAGTACAACCATTAGCTGTAATAAAAAATTGACCATAAAAGAGAATAAATGTGCTTTCTGCTCTTTTATTAAAGCATGTTTTGGCCAGTGTTCTTGTCTGTTTCATTTCAAAAGAAATGTTTTTCTGCTTCATATTTTGTTTTTGTTTTCTGAAACTCTGGGTTTTACTTTTGATGAACGTTAATTCTCCCCTATAATCTAAAAACAGAAGTGGTTGTAAAAATAATATGAAAGACCACAGAAAATTAAGGAATTACAGGGTCGATGTTTTTCCGTTTTGGTGTACTTGATGATTACACCAGAAAAAAAGAAAACAAGATGTTTAAGAAATTGACTTGTTGATCTTCCTGAATCTACACCTAAATTTGTCAGGTTAATAAATCTAGCTTTTTATAAAAGATTTATAAAAAGCTAGATTTATTAGAAAATATTAGCTTGATATGTTAGCCTGTTGCTAAGGTTTGCTGCACGTAATCCTAGTTTAGCACGCGAGCTTTTTAAAATGTAGAAAGAAACAGATAAGGAATAAATATAGCAAAGTTTAACTAGTCAACAACATGATTGTATTACAAAGTGGATTATAATTAAATAAGTAGAAGTACAAATACAAATGCAAAAAAAAATAAAACATGTAATCATGTGACCTCATGAATATTTGGGCGGTACCATGTATAAGTTTAATGAGACAAATTTCCAATATTTTCTGTCAGCTGCTGTCTTTAGTCTCTAGCTGATCATCCCTTCCATGTCCTACCAAGGCCTCAACATCCTTCATTGCATCTACAAATCTTCTGTGGTTTTTCTTTTCCTCTGAACCTTGCACTTCTGTAAAAGAGGAAACCGTATGTCCAATATACCCACTGTCCCTCCTATCTAATAGTTTTAAATTACTGACTCCAAACTCAGCACTTGATCCTTTTGTTTTGGCTTCAGCCAATAAAAATTATAATTGCAAATACCAGATAAAACTGGCACTATTTACATTTGTTGTTAAAATATTATTCCGAATGTTTAAATGAACATAAACCAAGCTAAGTTTAAAACTGTTGCCTCTCTCATGGCGCCTTAAGTATGGCCAGGTGTTTATTTTTTTCCTCAGAGGTTAACTTGAACTAGACTTGATGGGTTTTTCATTGTGTCCTTGTCTTCCAGTTGATGCAGCACCAAGGGATCTTAATACGGCACTACTCCGACTGAAGCATCAATGCTGCTTTTTTTTTTTTTTTTTTTTTTTTAGGTGTTCATTAATATTATTATTTATTTTAATTTGTTGATGGATATGATTTAAAATGTAACTGAGTGAAATACTTTTCAACTTAAAGTACAAGGTACAGACAAATTGTCCTTAGTTACAGTGATGAGAGTAAATATAACTGGTTGCTTTTGACTTTTGTCTACTCTATGGACTGGAAAGTCAAGTTAACTTTCTACATTAGGTTATAAATAAGTTTTTCAACAAAACAACACATTTAGCACATGTAAGCTCTTTGATGTTGATAAAGCTTAGGTTTAGTTAGTATTAGGTCAGGTTTGGTTTTGTTAAAAAAAAAAAGCCAACTCATTTGGTAGCTTATTATCTAAACATATTTATACAGTTTTTGGTAAAATGTTGAATATTAATAAGCAGTTTGTTTTAGTTTCATCTGTGGGAATACTGTTTTCAATCGAGTTCTTTGAACTCCACAGCATGAGTGGCTGATATTAATTTAACACATGCAGCATTTCAGGAGTCCTAAGAATTATCCACAGCATTTTTATTATCCTGAACCCTATTGGCCACAGAAATAATCTTTAAAAAGCTGCCATGAGGATGAAGAATGTTGCCATAGATTACACAAATGGTTGACCCTGCTGTGCCTGTCTTCATTTTGAAACAAGGCTTCCATTAGTGACCACGAAGTGTCAAAGTGCATAAAGTTAATATCAGGCTGGTTTGGTGCATCGCTCATCTAATCAATATACTCATTTGTAAACATTCAATATTTTGAAACACATAAGGTATTCTGTTTTCTTTAGAGTTGAAAATGGCTGGTTGTATTTCCTCAACAAATATTTTCTAATATTAATAATTCAAGAAAGTGTGGAACCAGTGCAGAATCAGTCGTTCCCTGCAGACTAAGACAATAACCATGGATAGCCAAGCACACAGGCTGGCATTCAAACACTTATGGCCAACAGTAATGGATAACACACACACACACACACCCACACACGCAAACACCCTGAGGGGGAAAACAACGCTTGCAAAAATGTGTAATGGCAGGAATTGCTGACATGCTCCATTTCATCTGAGTACAGCAATAACAGGAAATACGAGTGAGATTCATCTAAAAATATTTTGCCCAGTTGAGCTGCATATTCTTAAATTGAACTGAAAACTGCTCTGTGTTATAATTGGATTTCTTTAGCACTTTGACTGCAGCACTATAAGCATCGGACTGGAAACAGAATGAAGGCAATAATTATTAAGGCAATATTGACATTTGGAAAGTCTTCCAGAGAAAACTGTTTTTATTTAGGCGTTATTCAGTATCTGTTCCAAAAACTAACTATGAAATAAATCTCTCCTAATTAACTTTGTTGCAGTGCTCTGTCCTGTCTAAGTTGTTGTGAAAGCCTGTGGCAGAACATGTCAAACGAAGCACACAGATTAGATTAGATTAGATTAGATTAGACTGCTGTTTTCCAGATTTATTTTACCTTTTGGCATAAAAAGTTCAACATTAACCTGAAGTGTGTCTTAATGAAACTACAAGACGATTCATTTCATTATGGTTTTTCAGAGTCCCTTTGGTTTCTGCTCCAACTTTGTCCCTCTGACACAAAAAATGCTTTGAAGAAGAAAAAATATCTAGCCACACATTTTTTTTTTTTCCCAAAATGCCATTATTAATTGTAGTCATCTTTAAAAAGATTGTGATACAAACAATAATTTGGATATTTTTTTTTCCCAATTCCAGTCTAATATTCAAGTTTTGATATAATTTCTTATGGGGAAAAAATATATCCAAACTGGCCCTATTTTAAAGAAATTGTCAACAACTGCCATGGGATAATTGGTAATCGATTTTAAGAATCATTTTCATTCAGCCACACTGGATGTTTTTTAAACACTAACACCAAGTGTAAGATCACGCCACATCATATTCAGTTCAACACGATTCAGTTCATTTAAATTCAACTGAAGAATACTTTATCTAAAAGGGAAATTAAATGTAAAACTCAGTGAGTGTCTTCAAAGAGTTACTGTGGATGGTGAGGAGAGCTCTCTGGTAGCAGTCAGTCTTGCAACAAATCTGACGAAACTTCTGACTGAAGATTGTTGCTGTTTGACCATCATTTGAGTGCTAACTGCTCAATTTCCAGGTAACGGAGATTATATTTATCATTTGCTTTTGCCGCTCTTTTTTAAATCTCTGTGTGACCATGTGGCTAGAGAGCGAGATGCTGGAGTTGGGGATATAACCCTCGCCCATTATGATTCATAGAACAGAGAGTTTGAAGTTCTACCTTCTCTCTCTTCTCTTTAGTCTTGCTCCGCAGCCCCAAAGTCTCCTTTTCACCTCCTCTAAGATTTTCAGTTGTAGTTCATGTCTTATTTGAGCTTTTGAGATGCTAAGCAGCTGCTCCCAGTTGTAAAAACAATACCTTTGTTGCCATGGTTGCACATCATAGCAAATGTCTGAAAGTATAAAAGTGGGAGCAAAATTTCTTCCACCTGAAAAGCATCCAAAACCAGAGGGAAAAACTGTCCAAACATAGAGTGCTTCAATCAAAGAAACGGAGACAAAAGTCTAAAAACAGAGCAAATCAACACTAATGTGACAGAGCTAGTCCAACATGCTGCCACCATGAGCGGTGCATATCTAGCATTGATCACATATACCTCCAGACTTTGATTAGGCCATTCCAAAACCTTCAATATTTTAGGCTTTCAAAGGTGGTCTTGCTTTTTTCTCAGATTATTGTGCATAACTCAAGTTCACTTAAGCATGGGGTCATAAATGATAAATGACCTTATTTGAACTGATGGTGGACATTCTCCTGCAGGATTTTCAACTGAAGACCAGAATCCATGGTTCCATCAAGTCATCCAGATACTGAATCATCAAAGCAGTCAGAAACGATTACACTAGCAGAACCATGTATAATTATTACTATAGTAGGATGTTCTTTCTTTGGGGGTGGGGGAAACGTGCATTACAAAAAGTAACACTTTTTTCAATCTACAGACTATTTTGCCCCAAAGTTAGGAGTCATCAAGATGTTATGAGAAAAAATGAAAAAGGCCTTTTGGTCTATGTGTTGAGATTGTTTGATTTATACTCCTTGAAAAAAAAAAATCTCCTCAGATAGTAGAAGACAAATTCCTATAATGCATTTTGATAAAATATGCCAATTAAACAATGAAAACGAATTTTGAATGTGAGTTAATAGTAAAAATGGTAGAAAGGACACAAATTGACCTTTTTAAAGGAATGTGCAAGATTTCAAAGATAAATAAAAGTCATTCAAAAACAAATTAAAATCACATATAAACAAACATCCTGGACAAATTTTATTCCATTTGAATCATCCCACAGTCACACTTAATTAGTAATAAAATTCAAACACACAAGCAAAATGCCCAGGGGCCCATGAGGGCTAAACATTTAGAAGCAGTATTAAGTTGGCAACAAAATAAACGTTCAATAAATAAACAATCTGGGGAACGATTAGACTTCACAAAGCTGAAGCAGAGCCAGAAAGCAACGTGAACCTCAACCTGAAAATGACATACAGAAAATTTTAGGATAACATCACCTTTCCTCTGAGCACAACCCTAATGCCTCCTGCGCCTATGAAATTATCTCTAAATAGATAACTATGCCATGACAAATGTGAGCATATTTGTTTAATTACGAGGTAATGATGTTCTAATGGCTGACTGCTGCATAATGAATATGCACAACACCGGACTGCTTGACAGAATGAAACAGATGAACGGAAAATGCCATAAACAATTTCAGCCGAGCTGAATAAGGGGAGAGAGCGGGGGATGGGGACCGCGAGGCACAGCATGGTACGTTATTTTGGCCACAGTGGCTGTATAATCCTACGTACATGGTCTGCAGAAGGCTCACTGGAACCGAGCAGCCAGACTTGGAAGGGAAGTTCCTCGCCCCATCTATCAGCAGGTTTAAAAATACAAGAGACAAGATCTACTGTACTGCTGTTGGGACATTCAAGGTGTTGAGGTTGTGGAACGATTCAAGGAATTTTGCTGGAAGACTTTGTGCAACAAAGCTACTAAACACAAACAAGAGCCTGAAAAGAGTCCTGCAAAAAAATTCTAGCGAAGTGAAGGTCAAAAATCTTTGCAATACAATCCCTCTGACTGAAATATTGATGCTTCCGAACCGGTGGGATTGCGTGTCCCACAACCATATTGAAGGACCACCAAAACCCAATTTGAGACGAATATCTACTAACAAAAATCATTTCAGTAACCCTAAAGCAGATAAGAGGAGAGCGCCCAAATAAAAGAGAAGAAATCTAGGAAAAACATCTTGCGAGGTGGAAAGCATTAGCATGCAGAACACACTAATAACAGTGCTGCTCTTCCAGTGGCTCACTCACTGTGCCAACCTCATTGTTTAGCTGTTGAGAAAGCCACTGGGTGGGAGGGAGATGGATGTTTAGAGAGACATTTGGAGACTCCAAGGAGAGAGAAGATTTGTTTCAACATGCAAAGAAGCAGAAAAACAGCAAGACTTACAAACAAGTGAATCCTTCGATGCCAGCCACACTTTTCAACCCCTTACTCCTTGCACTTATTTACAAGTATATTTTGGTGTATAATTTGTGCCACAGGTGAGATACACATGTAGTAGTTAAACTTGGTCTCTTAACCTAATCTACTCTACAAATTCTAGAAAAAACATTTCTGTTAGAAATAATTAAAATAAGGGACCTTAGGGAAGCTGATACAATTGTGTTAGATAAGCCCTTAAGTTTGCTTTCTTTCAGCGTAAATGTTAGAAATATTTGCTAGGGAATTTGACTTTGCTTACTAAAGTTGCCTGTCCTTAAAAGGCTGTATTTAATTGTTCTGTTGCCTTAATTTCTGTGTTTTAAATATATATATATATATATATATATATATATATATA
>CAEFZY010014846.1:0-34199 GCA_903066815.1 Brachyrhaphis roseni
TGAAAGATACTGGCAAATACATAGTGGACAGAGAATAGTGAGCAAGCAGTTCAATTATTGAATCATTCATCTTCTTGTCATTGGATGCACAGCTGAAGTGACACACTATCCAGTTTCATCTGTGTATGTGTTTATAGACAAAATAAGAACCAAATGGTATGTTTTAAAGCAATAATGTGAATTCTTATATGTTCTAGACTCCATGAAAAAGTCTTATCTATACTGCTCCTATTTCCTAACAGCAGAGTTTTAAAGAGACACTTCTGTTTTCTATTACCTTTGGTAAAGCCTGAAATGCACAAACTGCCAAACCCTTCAGCAGGTAACATGAGAATATGAGAACATTTCTAGCGACACTACAAAAAGGAGATTTTGGGAGAATCGAATATGAGCCTCTGCTTTAACTTTATGTCTGATAAAGTTATATATTTTATAGTGTTCTCTGGGTTTATTTGGTAATGTGTAATGATTTGAACAGAATTTATGTGTTTGTTTAATTAAGTGTTTATATTTATTGTATGGAGAACAATGAAAACTATTCACAAACTATTGCTTATTGATTCGCTTCGACATGGAGGACAAACTATATGACTTCATCAAAGAGTGAGGTGAAGTTCTTGCTGGTCATAATTTTCTAGACAAAGAAGACCAAGTAGATGTATCTGTTGTGAAAGAGGGAATCCTCTGTATCTCCAAAAATTGTTTATGTGCACTGACGACAATGATGCAGGTGTAAAATTATATTTTTTCTAATTGTACAAATATTTGGCATTGATCAGTCTGAGCTTATATGCTATAAAGTTTGTGAAAGTTTAAAACATGCTATTTTCCTGTTGTTTATAAAATGTTGATTAACTGCACAGCTGCTGCTTTTCTAGCTGCTCTTTTATTTGATTATTCAAATATAGACTGACTAATTCTACCAGCTGTGCCCTCAGAAATAGTTTTATGATGAGCCAGAATTGGCCTGTGAGCCTTGAGTTTGACACATGTGCCTTAAATCATGAGGACATTTGTTGCCACATGTCACCCAAGTTTATTAACTCCCTTAACTATTAGGATATGGGTGTCTTCATAGAGCCATTAATTTACATGTTTTGGGGTGACAGTTAAAGGAGGGGGATAATATACACCTCCCCTTCAAGTAAAATACATTTACTGATAATCATAGCCTTGCTAAATGGTGTTGGTCTATGGTTTATAGCTCAAGCACAATATTATCTCTCAGATCAGCTGTCCTCATATTCAGCTTGATACCTATTTTCTCTGGTGGTGGGTGATATATCCTCCCCTGACCTGTCCTGCTGGCTCCTTCTTTAATATAGCTTTATTTTATGAAATCTAACTTTTGCTGTGATGGTAAATTTATGCTGCAAACAGAACACTGGTCAAAATTTTATTTTTTGTTTCACAGCAGACAATGACATGATAAAAAAGTGTTCTAGGCAAAACCTAGAACACTTGGCTTATTAGAGCACAAGGGAGAGAAAAAAAGACAGAAAGAAAAAGAAAGCGAGGAATAAAGAGAGAAAAAAGAAAGTTAGAAACAAAGGAAGACAAAAAAAGAGCTCACTCAAAACGTCTGAGTTAAGACTAAAACCATTTAGAACATGCATTGAGCATGTTAACTTAATAAATTTGTTAAAACTGATTTTAAAACATTGATTTAAAGTAAAAGTCTAATTGATCATTGTACTTAAGGCGTCTGTGTTTTGCAAAATACAACTAAAAACACCTTCATTGTGATGTGTCATATTTTATTTATCTTATCACTTCGCAAAGTGCTTGTACCCGGAGAAAACCGATAATGGCTGTTGTGCCAAGTCAATTATATCCGTTGGAAGTAATTCAGCTCATCTTCCTAATCCAGCCTCCTTTAGTGAGTGTCAAGTGTAGTGCCCATTGGCGATGCTGGTGAGCCCACAACCTTTCAGAAATCCTCCAATATGTGCAGGGATGGGCGGGAGCAGCTCAGCCAGTGCTTCTCTGGAGCATGAAGTTAAAACTCTTGTGCGCTGTGGAGGCTGAGTATGTGGAGGCTTCGGACGGATAGATGTGCGGGAGTCACATCCGTCTGACTCCCATCATTTCTTGGGATTTGATTCTTTTCGAGTGAAACAGCCTGGGTGGGCACTGCACGGCTGCACATCGACAGCGTCACTGTTTGTCGGACGCGAAGATGCTGCTCCGCGGACTTCTCCTGTGCTTTTCAGTAACAGGTTTTGTTTTAGCGCAGCCCAACAGCGCCGGGTTATTTTACGCGCTCCGGTCCGAGCTGTCGGAAGACGCAATCCTGGTGGCCAACAACGGAATACGCGTGCCTTTCGGAAGATCGGTCTTCATCGACCCCATCAACGACCTGGTGGTTCAGACGCAGCCGGGAGACCGGTGCAGCATCACCGTGCTGGACAACGACCCGCTCACACAGAGACCGGGGCACCTCTCTCCCAAAAAGTTTCCATGTGATTTTGGTCCGAGCGACGTGATATATTCTCACTACGGCTCCAGGAGTCCGACCAGGGACAGAGTGCGGCTGCAGCTCAGGTATGATGCTCAAACCGAAACTGTTATTATCCCGTTCATGATGGAGGTGGAAGTACTTTTTACGCAGATGGAGTTACTCACCAAAAACGTGCCACTCACTGTTGATCGTCTTAAAGGGATTAGTAATCCTATCGATATGAAGATATTAGAGTTTACTTATGATAGAGTGAATTACAAATGCGAAGTGGCATCCTTATCCGGAGCCAGCACACTGCCCAGATATGGAAAACTCATCGAGGGAGGTAAACTTTCCACAGTGATGGACTGTGATAAATTCATACAAGCGGAAATACGCTACGAGCACACGTTTAATCCTAAAACTCCAAACAGGGATTATGTTCCTATGGTTGTAGAGCTCCACGATAAAGAAGGAAACCTGGTGAAGCAGGAGTATTTTCATCTTATGGTTCGCATCAGAGATGGAGAGGAGAACACTCCCCCCAAACCCAGCTTTGTAACCATGATGATGATGGAGGTGAGCCAGTTTGTGATGACAGCCCTCACCCCTGACATGCTGGCTGCTGAGGATACAGAGTCAGACCCAGAAGAGCTTATTTTTAACATCAGTTCTCCCTTATCTTATGAAGAGGGTTACATAGTCAGCACAGATGACAGAAACCTTCCAATCACCTCCTTCGACCAGAAAGACCTGCAGGATTTGAAAATAGCTTATGTTCCACCTTCTCTGGACTCTGACACAGAAAGGATTTTTCAGCTGGAGTTTGAGGTGATAGACACGGAGGGGGCTGTCTCTGACCCATTTGCTTTTATGATTGTTGTGAAGCCGATGAACACTTTGGCCCCTGTTGTGACACGTAACACGGGCCAGCTCCTGTATGAGGGCCAGTCAAGGCCTCTCATCAGCACACACAATTTGGAGATCAGCGACGAGGACAACCTGGACTCTGTCACAGTCACAGTGGTGGACGGCCTACGTCATGGAAGGCTCATGATGCTGGGCTCTCAAAGAAAATTTTTCACACCTGCTGACCTCACAACAGGGTCTGTTGTCTATCAGCATGATGGCAGCGACACATACAGTGACAATATTGTCTTCAAGATGACAGATGGCAAAAATGAAGTGGAATTTCTCTTTCCCATCACTATTGTCCCCACTGATGATGAGTCACCAATCATCAATGCAAACATGGGTCTAGTGCTTTTCAAACACCAAACGGTTCCCATATCGCCTCTCGTGCTCAGTGCTGCTGATGTTGACTCTGAAGACTCAACAATTAAATTTACCATTATTCCCCCTTTTTCCACCATCGGAACTGTACTCCTGCGACAGTCAGATGCCCCGGAGGACCCCTCCTCTTGGAAATTTAATGCTGAGGATGAAATGTATGAGAAGGAGGTGACAGAATGGCTTCAGAAAGATATCACAGATGGAAAGTTGTTTTACAGGCACACAGGTCCCCACAGCATAGAAACAATCATGGATCAGTTTATGTTCACTGTTCAGGATGACAATGACCCACCTAATTTATCTGGAGATAGTATATTTGTAATTCGTGTTTTACCGATTGATGACGTGTCCCCTGAGCTGTACCCCGGCACCACCCTGCAGATGACTGTTGAGGAGTATGAGCTCACTCAATTCACTAAAGAGGTCCTCCGTTACACTGATATGGACTCAGAGGATCGTGACCTCAAATATACACTCATCCAGGCTCCAACTGATACAGATGAAAATAACCCCATTGTATTTGGATCATTAGTGTTGACAGATCATCCTGACTCTGAAGTGACAGAGTTTACACAAGCTCAAATAAACCATCATAAGATATCCTATGCGCCCCCAAACGTGGAACTGGGAATCACGGCCCACGTAGTACAGTTCCGTTACACTGTCGAAGACACGGCAGGGAACAGTGTAGAGGGGGTCTTCACAATCTTTCTGCAGCCAGTCAATAACAACCCACCGCAAATCACAAACACCGGTTTTACCGTGTTTGAAGGCGGAATGCACATCATAACCGCTGCAGAGCTGGATGCCCAAGACCTTGATACAGAAAGTGAAAAGATAACTTTTGCTCTGAGTCGACCACCTAAACATGGGCAGATTAAGGCTGCATTCACTGACCTGGAGAAAAACAGGATTTTCAAACTTGATGATATCTCAGAGGGGAAAATATCATATATTCACAGTGGGGAGGAGACAGTCAGCGATGATTTTCAGCTTGATATCAGTGATGGGGTACATGTTGTGACTGTGACAATTAAAGTTATTGTGCAGCCAATTGATGATGAAACTCCCTCCATCAGCCTCCCCTCAGGAACAATTGGGTCTCACATGGACGTGCTGGAAAATGGTATGGCAGAAATCACAGCAAATGTGATTCAAGGCCATGATGATGATACTGATGATTTCCAGCTGACGTATATTATGGAAGATCCCCCAGTCTTTGGGGAAATATTAGTTAAAGGAGTGCCTGCTGCAAGATTTACACAAGCTGACATAATTAATGGGGAAGTTGTGTATGCACACACTGGTGGTGAGGTAGGCCTCTTCTCTCAGCAAGATGGATTTAATTTGACCCTCACAGACATGTCTGATGATTGGACAGTAGGGGGCAATATAGTCAGTGGAGTCCATATACAAGTTACTGTCCTGCCTGTTGACAATCAGGCCCCTGAGATTGGAGTTGGGCTCCAGTTCAGCGTTATCGAAGGAGAGAAATATGGTATTGGCTCTCAGCACTTGAACGCTGATGATAATGATACTCCAACAGATGACATCCTTTGCACTGTCATTGTGCAGCCCATTGCAGGCTATGTAGAAAATATATCCCCTGCCCCAGGCTCAGAGAAGTCAAGGTCAGGAACAGCTATCAGTGCATTTACTCTAAGAGACATAAGGGAGGAAAATATCTTCTATGTGCAGAGCATTCACAAGGGGGTAGAGCCAGTGGAGGATCGGTTCACATTTAGGTGCTCCGATGGCATCAATTTCTCAGAGAACCATTTCTTTCCAATCATAATCATCCCAACAAATGATGAAAAGCCAGAGATTTATTTAAGGGAGATAGTTGTGATGGAGGGGATGAACATTATCATCGACCCTCCAATTCTGAGTGGAGCAGATGCTGATTTTCCACCTGAGGAGCTGATGTTCATCATCTCCAAACCCCCCAAACATGGTGCCATTTTAAATCAGCTATCCACTGGCTCTGTTTTGGTGTCTAACTTCACCTTAGAAGAGATTAGAGAGGCGTCGAGTATTATTTATGAGCACGATGACTCAGAGACAACGAAGGACAGCTTTGATATCATTGTGACAGATGGAAAGTATTCTGTGCAGAAAACAGCCGTTATTATGATCATCCCTGTTGATGATGAGACCCCCAGGATGGCTATCAATGATGGCCTGGAGGTGGAAGTTGGAGAGACGAAGGAGATTAATGATAAAATTCTCAAAGCAACAGATTTAGATTCTGAAGACAGCACGCTAACATATATAATCCGATTTGGGCCTGGCCAGGGTCTCCTGCAGAGAAAAACACCATCCGGGTTTCTTGAGAAAATCGCACTTGGCATGAATTTCACACAATCTGAAATTGATGTAGGACTCATATTGTACACACACAATGGACAGAATGGCTTCAGAGACTTAATCAAATTTGATGTGACTGATGGAATAAATCCACTCATAGATCGTTACTTCTACATCACTGTGGGCAGCATTGACATCGTATTCCCAAATGTGATCAGTAAAGGTTTGTCTCTAAGAGAAGGTGGCAGGGTGACCTTATCCACAGATCTTCTAAGCACCTCTGATCTCAACAGTCCTGACGAGAAATTAGTTTTTACTGTCACACGGGCCCCAGTCAGGGGACACCTTGAGTGCACAGACACTCCTGGGATACCCATTGGATCTTTTACCCAACTTCAGTTAGCAGGCAGCAAGATTTTTTACATTCACACCTCTGATGATGAGGTAAAAATGGACAGTTTTGAGTTTGAAGTCACAGATGGGTACAATCCCATTTTCAGAACATTTAGAATATCTATTGTGGATGTAGATAACAAGAAACCTGTTGTGACTATAAATAGCATAATTGTCACTGAAGGTCAACTGAAATTAATCACACCCTTCGAGCTAACTGCTGAAGATCAGGACACTGCTGAGACATTGATTCAATTTACAATAACCCAGTTGCCTGTTCATGGCAAGGTGCTGTACAATCAGTCCACACCTGTTGCCAGCTTTACAAAACAAGACCTCAATGAAAACCTCATCAGCTACAAACACGATGGAACTGAAACACTAGAAGACTCATTCTCCTTCACTGTCACTGATGGCACACACACAGACTTCTATGTTTTCCCCAACACAATTTTTGAGACAAGACATCCTCAGACTATGAAGATTACAATTATGGCAATAGACAATGGAGTCCCTCAGATTGTGGTAAATAAAGGTGCAGCCACTTTGAAGATTTTGGCCACAGGTCATTTGGGGTTCCCCATCAGCCCTAAAGTGTTAAAAGTGGAGGACAGGGACAGCATCCCGGCCTCGTTGGTGTTCCACATCACTACCCAGCCCAAACACGGCTACATCGTCAACCTGCGACACGGAAACAACTCCATTGATGCCTTTAGTCAAGGTAAGCTCTGACAATAACTCTTAATAGTGTAATAACAAGTTACTCTGCTCAGTATTTTACCAGAGAAGTACAGAAGCAGTCTCTGAGTGCAAGTTATCAATAATTGTATAACAGAAATTTGTTTGATTAAGTTAGTGTTGCACAAAGATTTATTTAAATTTACACCAAATCTGTTATGTAAGTTTACTCATACACCAAAGATGGGATTCAGCAATCTTTCCAATATTTTTTGCCATTGTTTGTTCAGAGCTGCAAAACCTAAACAAGTCTTTAAGAAGGATAACTTATCATGTTTTATAGGTACCTAAAATCTGATTTTTTTTATTTTTATTTTATTTTACAGTTATACAACCACAAATGTATTTCTTGTTTTAGGATCTAGGAAAAGGATAAACATCTGACTTTTTGATAGTTTCCTTAGAAACTTTTTTAAGTTTCTGAGAAAACTTAAGAAAATAACATATTTAGTTTGTAATTTAATGACAAAGGATGAAAACTGATTCCTTGAACAATTATGGACATTCTTTTGCTGAATTTTATACAGATGCTACATAAAAGCATACAAAAAACCTACAAATATCAATACCTTCAAGTTTTAAAACATTGTTCATTTCTACACTATTTTTGACCGAAGTTATAAGACGTCATTGTGACTGCCTGTTTCAAACCAATTTCTCAAAACTTTAATTTTTGGGATATTGGTAAAGACTGAATGGAACTGGTGCTTAAAGATTCATGTGGCTTATTAACAACAGGTTGAAGACCCCTTGCTCTAACAGAACTGTCTGAATGTTTATTGCCATTATAGATAAGTCACTGTTACTAGCAATAGGCTGGCATGACATTTCCACAGCGTGAAAGGTTTAAGGAAAAATACCAAGTTTCACACTATCACAGTAAATGCGTTAAGTGAATTCATTGCTTTTAATTAGATCAGAAAACTAAATATCTTTTATTTACTGACTTTCTTTTGATAGCAACAGTTTGAGAAAACACTTCACATTAAGTTCTTAATGTGCAAAATATGATTAATTTTTGCTTCTCTACTCTTTATATAATAACGCTGGGTGTTTGTGAAGCTGACATTGACTGGTTAGTTATTTGAGATATAACTCCATGATTATCCATGTTTTTTTTTTTAGAGATTTTCAAAAATAATCAAATTTGTCTTTTCTGTAATTGAGACAAAGCTATTTTAGTCTGTTTTCTGTCAGCTAACTAGCAGTGGCAAGCAGTAGGTAGATGTCTAATTGGTACTGCTAGTAATTTGTCATAAATTATTTGTAAACAAAATATTTGAAAACTGTGCCTTGAGAGCGTAATTGTCACATGTCTTTGCTCAGAGAAGTTGCTTTTCATCATGTTTTTGTGATCAAATAATTATAACCTCCTAACTTGTGATTTGCTATTGAAGAAAAAAGTGACATTCAAATTCCCTGTAAATCAGTAAGTTTTGATAAATTTTTCACACTCTGCTTCCCAAAGATTTTAATTTATGGGGTTATAATTATTCGTTCGTGTGACAAGTGCCAGCTTGGGAATTTCAATAGTTAATTTATGGGTATGATTTAGATGTGCCTTGCTCATCAAATTGTAATTAGCAGACCTAAGTTACAGGCTGATGTTTTTGTAGACGTAACAGATGAATAATTAATTTTTTTTTCTGCGTCTCCTGGGGTGATGTTCACATCTGATGTTCTCTTTGGAGGTCTGTTAAATGAAGCAAGACAGAGGTAGAGAATGGTGTGAAAAGGTCAGTGCAGAGCTCAAAGTGACAGGATGGTATTTGAGATGCAGTAAATTTCACTGGGTCCAGTCAGTTTGAAGTATTGAAATGCTATGTGTCTTATAAAATTATAGAGAATATATTGACCACCACCATAATGGTTAGTGTTTGACTTTTTATACAGACTCCAGAACGATGCTAAAGTGAAGAATATGATTTTTGCATTTTCCATGTTTAGATAAATAGGGAAGAAGAAACAGGTGTGTGGGAAAATATTGGATTTTATTTTTAAACTTCCTTCCTGCTTTCCTTCCTCCTTTCCTATCTGAAGACTGATTTAATCCTTAAACATATTTGCTATGAATCCAGAGTAAAGTTTTGTGTTAAGTCCTGGAAATGTTCTGACATTGCCAAGAAACTCTACAGATTTGAATATGGATAAGTATTGACACATGCACAGAGACAACAATGCCACTGATTGCTGTTTGAAGCAATGCAATCATGATGGCATGGCAATTAAGCCAACACGTACAAAAATTCACCTGCTTGCTGTAAGCAAAGATATGAGCTGAGAACACAGAGCGAGAAAGAGCTCTTTAAGCCTGGAAGAGATGGACACTTCTTACAAACAGCGTGCGGCTGCGGTCTTCCAAACAAAAAAGGGCACAGATAAGACAAGAGTGAAAAAAGCAAAAGAAGCAGCACAGCATTGAAGAGGGGAAGGAGAGTGCAGAGGAGGCGGCTAGGGAAGCGGGGTGAGGGGATGTAAGTGACATGAGAGAAATAAAGAATGAGGGAAGGGTCATGAGAGATTGAGTCAGAGAGACCAAACAGGCTCATCAAAAGAAGCAGTCAGGTGAAAGAGACAATCCTTTGCTCTTTATTTACTTGTCCTTTTTCCAGGGCACTTCCCAAGAGACAATCTTTTTAAATAATGAATGAAGAGCGTGCCCTCTGTTCACACTGTTAACTTTAGATTTGTAAGGTCCTTAGGTTCAGGTCTGTCCTGCAAGGAGGATTCTCTTCTTTCTGGCCAAATTTTTTAGAATAATCACTTACAGTTATGTTAAAAAGTATTTATCCCTGTACATATTTCTTTGACTTCTTGCTTCTTTTTTTTTTTTCAAATCATCAGGGAAATTTTAACTTCAGACAAACGAATGAATGTAGCAGGCTAATTTCATATAAGGATTCCATTTATTAAGGGGGAAGAACAATCCAAATCAGCTTGGTCCTATGTGAAAAAGTAATTGCCCCTAAAACTAACAACTAGGCCACTGTATATAAAAAGCCACAACCAACATCAAGCATCTGCAAGAACTGGCAGTGAGCTTTTACATCACTGTGGTGAAACATTGGCATAGTGTTCTTTACAGAATTGTTTTAATTCAGCCTCAAGACATTGGATCCTTAACTTGCCACATAATCCTTAGAAATGGCTTTGTAACCGGTTTTCAGAAGGATGTCAGTCAGTGACTTTGACTTGTCATCTGTTGTTAAATTGCTTTGAATTGGGGCATGATGTGTTGCTTTGAACATGCCTACTTTTTGTGGTCAGTCATGATCTATTTAAGTGATTTTTTTTGTTCTGTCGTCTGTCTGCTTGGGTGTGACTAGCCAAACTGAACAAAAAATTTTGATTAATCAAGAGGGTCATTATATTTTCAATTAAGACCAGGTTGTTTAGGCTAGCTTCTTGCTAATTTGTTTGATGATCTGAAGCCTTAAAGTCTGACTAAAAAGTAAAATCAAAAAAGATATGAAAGAGGCAATATACCTGTATATTATTTTATGTATACAGATTCTGTATACATAAAATACAGAATCTGTATTTTATGTATACAGATTCTGTATACATAAAATAATAAAAACAATGGAAAGGAAAAAGCAGACAAGAGGCCACCTACAGTATAAGTGGTAAACATCCCAGTCAAAAGTCAAGGGTTTTAAGTAAAGGCTTTTATGTTATGAACCTTCTTCCTCTGACATCTATTATTTAAGAAGAAGCTTTGCTGGGAGAAGGCTCTTTAGCAGCATTGATGATTTCTCTGTGCTATAATAGATGTTTTGTAGGGAATGGTGGGGAAGGAGGTGCTAGCACAGCCCTGTAATTCAGCAAAGTTCAGGAAACAGATGTGTGGTGCCCTGTGCAATCCTATTCTTAACATTCTTGTCTGTCATTAAAAGATCCACCATCCCCTGATTTTTTTTGTTGACATGGACAGGTTTAAGGCTCTTGAATTTAAACCCTTTTTTCTTGTCTTTGGTTTAGCTTGAGCCGCTTTGGATATCAGGTTTGCAGCCCTTATCGCTCCAGATTATGGATGCATGACTTTCAGAAATGACTCCTCTGGTTGGAAATTGTTCATGCTGAGCACTGATAAGTAATTGAATCAGTGTGATACTAGAGACCTGCTGCTAGTATAGCCAATACTAAAGCGGGACAGCTTGCTTCTCTGAACAGTTATTTGAACGGAGGAAGTGTTTGAACAAGCCAAAAGGCTGCGATACAACTTCAAAAGCTTGTTTGAGGCTATTTCTGCAGTCAGCATGAAACATCACATGAATGTTTTTTTAATCACAAAATGCAAATTCTTTCTTAAAAATGTTTTTTCCATTTCCTGTCAAGGACAAATCTCCTTAGACCTTAGCTATCAGGCAGTTTTAAAATTTCATCATGCCTCACCTCACATTGATTCGACCATGGAACCATTTAGATTAAACTGACCCTCATTTGCATTCTTGTCAAATGTTTTTTGCTTTATAGTTTATTATCTCAGCTTTTGTCATATATGATCACAAAGTTTATCTGTTCTTACTTTTAAAGATATTTCACTGTCACATGAGCTCTTTGAGACAAAGGAGTTTTTAAGAAATAAACGTAACTTTCTTTTGCAGCTGATATCGATGACCTGAACATCTGCTATGTACTGAGGGGTGAAGAAAATGCTACTTTGGATCTCTTTCACTTCTCTGTTGAGGATAACGGTAAGAGTTTTTACTATTTTCCAGCTAGCAGCTACTTTAAGTTGCGTAATATCCGATTTTTGGTGAATTTATCAAAAATGAATTGAAAGAAAGAGATTACTTAAATTAAATAAAAAGACTATAAGGACTTTTCTTCCCAGGGTAAATATTTATTAAAAACAAACAAATTAACCAAAATTAACACATACTTTAAGGATTAAGGTAGATAAACCAAATAAAGTTTATTTACTACAAAGAGTATCTTAAAAAGCTTTACAGGAAGAACAGCATTACAAAGATGGAAAAATCAAACACCTAAGATATGAACAAAACAGACCTAAAAAGATCAAACTTTACACAAAGAAAAAAACAGAGACAAGATAGAAATGATAAACCAGTCTTACTGCATTTAACAGTAATGTTTTCGGCTGTGACCCAGTAGTTCCTGTGTATTTTTATTTATTTTTTAAATTTTTCGACAGTTGTTTTGAGAGTTGATGAGCATAAAAACTAAAGGCTCCTTTGCATTGTTTAGTCATCATCCCAGAAACACAGAATGAAAACACCTTTGATGACCCAAGGAGGGAAATGATTCACAACTGATGTTGTGCAGCAATTGGAGTTTACTTGTGGCTATGAATAACCATAAATAATTGCAATAGCTGAAAGCAGAAGTCCATCCCTAGAATCATCTGATCACCATGATTCTACACATCTACAGAATAAACACAGATATCTAATTTCCATTATATAAGAGTTTATTGACAAAAGAATTCAACACTGGTGCTGAGAGACATTGTCAGGCTGAAGAAGGAGCTCTTGTGGGTCTTTTTGGCCTGTGGAAGCATCTGATGGGTACCAGCAGTCTAAGCGGTTTGCGGCTCGGGTGGTCTCTGAGGGAAAAACATGAGCGTGGGAGGAGTTCAGAAAGACCATGGAAAATGACTTTTGCATGACTTCGAGGTCTTGCGTGAACTGCAAATACTTGTTAGAGGCATCGTTTGTGCAGCTGTTGAGTATCAACAATGATCGTAATAACAATAATAGTGTCTTTTACATAAGCAAAAAGGCACAATAGTTTGAAAAGTTAAAAAAAAAAATAAATAAATAAATAAGCGTAATTTGTGGTTAAAATATAGAAGTCAGATGACTTGGACAGGACAGCAAACAGCCTTTAGACATTAATCCTTAGAGTTTGCCTAATTTTACTGGGTCTCTTTATTGCTTTCTCAGTCTCAGAGAGTTCTTCATTGTAACTAATTATGGTGATCAATTGGTAAGTCAGCTGCTAAGTATTTTATCCCTTCTCATAGGAAAACTAGTTTTTGTAAATTTTTCTCAGTAGTTATTCTAAACAGATCAATGAAGCATAATTTAGCTTTTTTTTTGTTCTGATTAGGTTTGGATTTGCAGATAAAATGATCTGTCAGTCAAAGCTGTGATGCTGAACATTAGCTCTGACAAATCAATAGGCCTCTTTTCTGCATTCATGGGCTGCAAATTATGTTTTGGTCAAACTTAGTAGTGAAGTGATCAGATACTTTTCTGATAATAATTATCTTTTGTGATGTCAATCAAACAAGTATAATTTTAAGTTAATGAATCATCCCCATTAATAATAATAATGTTTGTGGACTTGTACATTTCACAACAAAAATATTTTTTTTAACATTTTTTTCATGTGAAAATAATTTTTAAGTTCTGACAGCCAGGTACATTTAAGATATAAGACATATAAGCCATATATTGTAACATTAAGTCTGACTGTAGTTTATCTAACAAATGTGAAAAGGAAACTATTGAGCATTGTCACTATTTAATATGCATCAAGGTGCTTTACTTTTACTTATAACACCAGATTCACATTTATTCATTTCAGGTAAACACTGTCATATATATTTTTCAGTTATGCTCAAGATATGAAAATTTAACAATCAGCATATTTTATTGAATATACATCCCTACTGTGTGCATCTTCCTGCAAAGAAATCATCTTACAATAACAGCCACTTTCTGATGTAAGAAGTCTTTGTTATTTAGGGAGACATTAAAAGCTGTTTGACATCAGCAAACTACAGGACATAGCTACAAGTACTTTGAACATCACAAGATAAAATCACAAGTAAATCAAAATGTAGAGTTAGAAAATTGCTTGGTAAAAGCATAAAACACTCCATGGAAAGCAAAATACATTAAGAAAAACAAGAAGTATAATTTAAATTAAGCAATGATGCAAATAATCATAAAAAATAAAAGCGTAGGAAAGGAAAAGAAACTAATACCCTGTAGGTTGAAACATCTTTCAAAACAGGCTGATTTTTTTCTCAATTGAAGGCTTTTTATATTTGGAGATCTTTATAAGTTATAAAAATAATGATTACTTTGATCAATAAAGCAATATATTTTAATGACCAAAACAAAGAAATAAATCACTGAATTTTAACATAAAGCATTTCACATAATCTCCCTCTGCAGATTACTTTTATCTTTAATCACCTCAAAGCTGCAACCCCCTATTTTTGTGAAGAATAATATTATAAATTGCATTTTTATAGGTTGGAACATGCATCACCTTGCAAAAGAATTTGCATGCATAATGCATATGCTTTGACCTAAACCAGGGTTCAGCAACTTTTATATAAAAATAAAGCCAAAGTAAGAATTGTCTAGAACCACAAAACCCACTAAAAATAAGTTTTGTTTTGTAAATATCTAAAAAATGTTTCTTTGTTGTAAAATGTTGGAAATTTTGAATTTATTTTAGTTCTGGTAAAAATTGAAACATTTTAAGCTTGAACCAAAACAATTTGTAGGATTAAGCCAACTGACTCTTTTTCAATTTCACAATGATTTTTTTTTACTAAAAAACATGTGTCACTTTCTTTTCACTTCTTAATAGTTCACAATTTTCTGTTTGTCATTGTAGAATCAATACACTAACATTTGTACTTGTAATAAGAGAAAATATAGACAAGCTCATGTTGTGAAGACAGTTTTGGTATTGAAATATAACAGCTGAAGGTTCCTTAATTAGACAAAACATATACGTTCCTCAGCTTGATAAAAATCTAAGCATACTTTTGCAGGTGTGTGCCATAGTGTTAGTATGTGTGAAAAAAAACAGTTAATTTGACAGAACATAAAGTTACACATGCTTTAATAAATTCCAGATATGCTTGCATGACATTGTGTGGTCAGATGCATAGTTGGAGGGCAGCTCTTATGCTGTGTCAGAAACTTCACAAACACACCCATAAGACAATTAGTGCAGAACCTTTTAGCCGCACGGCATCATGTATCACTGGGCACATAATTAAAGGTCAATACTGGGTTCATATGTAATTTCTTTTAATTTGTTGGCTCATCAAAGTTGCATTCTTTAGTAACACATAGAAATGTGACTCTGGCTCAGATGCTAATATGTTTGCCTCCAGTTTTAAAAACTCTAGATGATACTTACAAAAGCTGAAAGTTATAAATGTTCTGTCTTTAATCATGGACATTTTTTTAATTTGAATAGAAGCTTTCCTCCACCATTATTTTTCAGCCATTGGCCTAAAGACAAGTGTTAGTGCATAACAGAATAACATTTTTTTTTAATGCAGCTAAAAGAAGAAATGTTATTGACCATGCAAGTAAATGCTTATATTATTTTATTTTCCTCTCCTGGGGCAATATTTTGGTTTAATCTGGAAGGCTTATAAAATGAAATAGTCAAAGCCATGATTTTCTCTTTACTGTGTCGTCTTTGTCCTCTGTAATCCTCTCAAGAGTTTAAGCAAATTTGTTCTGCATTTAAAATTTGCAGAGGAAAACAACATTTTTAGATACATTAACATTTTCTTATATGATTTTGTCAATCAAAGCCCATTATTTTAGAGGAAGCAAGGATGATGCAAAACATAAATCTACACCTAAGTGAGGTTTCCTGTTATGAACAAGATTAGTTTGATCACTGATCCACACTTGTGCGTTTTCACGCTTATGCAGGCAATCCCACACAAGCACACACAGTGCGAGCACGGAGGGGCTGCCGCAGGCTGAGGGGCGGTCAGTGCCTCAAGCACAAAGAGGTGTTTGATATTTAAGAGCCCAGGCAGCATTGTGGGTAATGAGAGCCCTAGGCGTATGAACTGGGCAAGGCTCTGAGGGAGCCGCTGGTAATTATGTGGCCCTATTACAGACGAGGAGTGGCAGGAAGAATGTTTTCCATCAGGTTAAGAACAGCCAGGATCTCTGTTGCTAATTCTGATGGATTTTTCACACGCTTCAGTTTGAGATGTTGTGAAGTTCACTCGCTGTAATGTGAGAGAAGTGTATGCAAACACAAATCGGTTGTAACATTTATTTGGCAGTGGGTGTTTGGATTTTTTATTTTCCCTTGGGACCATATTTGTTGTAAATCAGCTGTACATAAATAGGTTGAATTAAACATATTTATATAAAAAAAAATAACATTGAAAGGTTGGTGGATTTTATCAATATGTTTAAATGCAAACTCTGCCCAGTATGTTTCTGTACATGCTTTTAAACATAACTCCAAAAAGTTAGAATGAATAAATAGATCAATAATAGTCTAATAGTCTTACAGACTTCAGAGATGATAACATCTACCGTGAAAATACCAGTGGAAAGAAAACATGCCAGGACTACTCATATGATGGGGATTTTTCAATTTCTCATGGAGTGAGTTTTGGAAATTTTCCAATTAAAATAAAACTTCACATTTTTCAATAACTTTTTTTTGCGCTAGGGTGAGGTGGCGTTTCAACCATATTGGAATAGATGCATTTCGCAAAACTGCAATGGAAACACTTTGTTTTGCATCACATGAGTCATTTGATCAAAAGCTGGATGTTACTACTGGTACAAACAACAAAGAAGACGGCAGGAAGTGTTAAAAGGATGATGGTTTGTTTTGGGGGTTTTTTGGACAATGTGCAGCTCACAGCATCACACAGTTCATACAAAGGTGTGTGTCATTCGAAAGTGTTGACTTCATAGCTCGTCTGGAAAAATGTCGCGTCCTTAGCCGCTCCCAAATGTAAAGGATTTGTAACTCCAACCCCAGAATAACGTTTCCTTCAATGGCTGGTAGATGATGGGCGTTAGTGCCAGGGCTAAAATATGAATATATCTCATGTAACTCTTTTGAATGACTTATACCTATAAGCTATAGTTGCTTGGCTTATTTTAAACAGTCAGTGCATACTAGTATTACGCTTAAAAAAGAAAGGAGGTTCAGGTATTTTAAACAATGGGAAAACAATACCACATATTGAAAAATGTCTTAATTTTGAAAGAAGCATCAATCCAGTCAACCATGTAAGTAAAAAAATGACACTAAATAAATACTGTATATAGTATATATTGTAATTTGTCTGTATTCCTTTTAAGATCTAAGAAAAAAATTCCCACCAAAATCTCTGACTACCTACAACAGAAGATCAGGTACAATTTTTTTTCCTTAAACCTACACCGCTGACTGCAAACAAGATTGATTGTTCCAGCAGAATTCTTTCATCCCAGCAGCAACACCCTCTGCGCCCATAAGTACCAGCACTTCATCTAGATTTACATATCCACCTAAAACTCTAATTGCCTCCTCTAGATCTGCATTTCATCCACGTTGCACTGCACGCCGTTCACATTACATGAATTCTTTATTCAGCCTTAATAGTAGCAAAATGCTTTGTGTACGACTTTGCAAGTGTTAGAGGACTAATTATCACCATATCTTCTGCAAGGACAATTTTTCCTTATCTGTGTTGTTTGTGCTTGATAGATGGAGTGTAGATCTATGTTATCGCTGTGAATATTTTCTCATGTCTTCAAAGGGCCTTTTCCCCTCCTTCTTAAAAGCAGCGAGAGAGTCAAGATAAAATGTCTGCCCCTTTATTAGCCCCCCTTTCTGTTAAATAAGAGAGACAAATGATCTATGTGCATACAGATTTTCTTTCACAGGTTAGAAAAAAGTTGATATTTCAAAAAACTGACTAACTTTCTGACTCTGAGAAGAACAAAAATACCTATTTCTTTGCTTTAGGCTCAGTTTATTTTGCAATAATTTGTCTGAATAAAAGTGTAAATTGAAAAAGCTAATTTAGCTCTGAAAGGGAAGCTCTTCAGGTGAATTGAGAAGTGTTTTTTGCACCTCAGTAAATCATACCAATTGGGTTGCTAACTCACATTGAAATAAACAATTTTATATTGCAAGAGATTTCATATTGGGAAATGCAGGATGCTTTTGGAACTCATGTAAGAATATGATATAAATACCTAATGGCCGGGGTTTGAAAAAATAAGCATCTAGAGCAGGGGAGCCCAAACTTTTTGAGACCAAGATCTACTTTTTCTGTCACCAGCCGGCTGAGATCTACGTCATAACATCGAAGATATAAAAATTGTAAATGAAACTCTAGTGACTTATTTTATATGCAAATATCCATCAGTTATAGCAGAAATATTAAAGTGATAGAAAACCTGATGCAGTTTCTTCCTCAGTGAGATTCTGACCCCGGGAGGAGGTTACTGGTTTCAGAAGCTGGTTGCAAACCTGAGGCCAGCAGGTATTAATCGGTTATTGTAGATCTGAACTTTGGTTTGATGACCTCAAAATGAGAAATTACAGACAGATAGGAGGAACCACAGAGCTCTGTTAAGTTAAAGCCACATCGAGTGAAGTTGGGAATCACCTCAAACCAGATGTTGCACTGGAATTTATTTCAATGTCATTTGTGATTGTTAGCTCCTCATTTTCAACAGTGGAGCTATAAAAATTGAAAAAGGTTGTCATTTTGGAGAAAATCTCTTCAACATCAATATTTCCGCTAAATAAGGGATAAAAATAAATAGCATGTTTGACAGAGGAAAAGCCTCCCAGACTCTGTGCTCAAAGCAAGATGCCAGAGAGCACTAAACTATTTTGTAAATAATAGACAATTAATTTATTTTCATATAATTATCTCAGTCGAAGCCATTTGTTTGTTACTTAATGAAATATATTTGTCCCATTTGATGGTTATGAATGACGTATACTCACAGATGAAAGAGGTAATTACGGTACTCCAAGTTTGTCGTTTATTGAACGTTCAGAAACTACAGCGGCTGAACGTTCTGGTACATGATTAAAGTGATCAACTCAAAACCACACGTACTTTTTTACTCTCTGTCTCTGTCGTTTTAGCACAGGTGGCTGCCGTTGGAACCGCCTGCGCCCCGCAAGCCGAGCAGAGATTACGTTAAAACACAACATTCAGTCTGTTAAGATATTAGGTTATCAGGCTTAATATTTATTTTGTGAAAAATTCAAAGAAATGATTGGACGCGCTGGTTTCAGCCTCTTGGCGGTGTTCAGTTTGTCACCTACTGCCGAGATCAACTCAAAACCTTTCGATCGCGATCGACGTATTCAGCACCCCTGATCTAGAGTGCCAGGTAGAAGTTTATAAACTCGTCAATGGCATGAATGTCTTGTTCATTTCAATTGATGAATTGGAAACATTCTCTTCCCAGGTGGAATTATAATATCACACACATCTGCTATTAAATTAAACAAAAAGATTTTCTCCAATCACCACATGATGATTATGGGTTCACCCACACTACGTTTTTTTGCTAAATGTCCCATACCACTTTACAAAGAAACACTTTTTGTAGCCATCAACCACGTTTTGGTGGTTTGAACTGGACATTTGACATGGCGAAAATGTTTTAAATAATTATTAAAAACCCCCAACATGATATCAGCCATGCACTTATTGAGTATACAAACTTCTTACTTGCAATGTAAATGTGTGTTAAGTACACTTCTTTCCAAAACTTGAAAATATGTAATGTTACTCACAATGAATAAAAATCCAAAACATTAGAGAAAGTTTTTATTTTGTTTGTAGTGGCTAGCATCAATAAAACCTGCCAAAAACAAACAGTTAAAAGAGCTGTCACCATGGTTGCAAATGAGCCAGGTTAATATGCTGACCTTTCCCGTAGTTAGCCTCTTCCTGTTGTAAAATCACTGTGCACTGATCTGTGTCGGACCAAAAGGTAATACATCAGGATTCAGTACAGAGGAACACATCCTCTGGCTATAGGAGCAAATTTTCTTTATCTGTCTGAATTCAGGAGTTTACTGTCACTGTCTCCTCTCAGCTCTGCTCTCCTCTCTTTATTCTCTTCACCACCATCCTCATCCCTGTTTCTTTTTTTTACACTTTCAGTCTTAGATGTTTGTTCATTGTAATTTATTCATTTCCTGTGCTTTTAAAATGCTCATCTGTGTTTGTTGTATGTTTGCTTTTTCAGTGCTGTTTTCGCCCGTCTATAGCCACCAGTTCAGTGACATGCAGTCCTATTATTTAATGGTGCAATCTTGTTCAGTTAAATTTCCCACTATGCTGTGACTTCTTTTATGACTTATGATAAGTGTTGACTCTGTTTCAGTCACCAGCTATTGGATATTAAATTCATGTTTGTCTGTGCTTGCTGTGTCTGTCTCTCAAAGAGTGGATGGCTCTCTCTCGCTTGCAGGATTATGGCACATTCTGCTATGTTACTCATAATTATTTGCATTTCATTACGACCTTGAGATGAGAGCATCAGACTTTCAGAGTTGAGGAGGGATTTTTCATCACTTTAATCATGTACGACTGGTATTTTCTGGTGCCTGACAACCAATGTTTGATTTTTCTACACTGATGCTTAAAATTATTGCCAAAAAATGTTTGCATTCATATATTTTTCTGTCTAATTACCACACCCTATGATGAACAATGGATCTGGACTCTATTCATCTTTAAAGCTATTTGTCTTGCTAAAAAACAGTTTCATCTCAATACATCACAATATCACTGAAAAGCTCATTTATTTCAGCAATTTAATTCAAAGAATGATAGTGATATGTTAAATGTAATCATGACACACAAGACAATATATTTCAAACATATATTGCTGTTTAATCTGATTTTATTATATTACAACAAATTAAAATCGAAATGCTTTAAGTTTAGTGAGATTTCCACAGTTGCGGTGTTGACTGGTCTTGAAATAAAATCCAGAGTCCTCAGCGCCCGAGACCAAATGTGGTCGAGATCGAGACCGAGACCATCAAAAAATTATCTGTTCACAATACAGTATAGAAGTACTCAGCGGTTTTGAGCTTTTTTGGAGTCATACCTCATTGTTTGCAGGTGAAATACTTCATTGAAGTATTGAAGTATACTTGAAGTATTGAAGTATATATATCACTAAATTTGGTAAGATATCTGAGAACAATGAAAGCAGACAAGAAGTGAAAAGGAAAAACCAAAGCTTTCAGTTCGTATGTTATCATCTTGGGTCAAGTTTTGGTCTCAGCAGTGCCAGTAACGGGCTACATTAAACTCATCCCTCTTTTAAATAATAAAGTGAAGCCAGTGGGAGATGCTGGTGTGGTTGCTCTGTGATGAGCACTCCTGTTGGAGAGCACACAATTTTATAGGTGTCGTCATTCATCCGACACTATGAAGGCGTGCATAATGGGCACGGCGTAGCTTCTGCATAGACAAACGATAAATGTGCATACAGATATGCTGAAGTACCCGAAGGAAGTCACTGCTTCCTCCTCCCCAAGGATTCCCCCTCTGAGCTACGCCTAGGGTCATAAACATCTGTCTTTGTAGACATCAGTGGAAAAACCCCACGGTTATTAAGTGTATCACAGGAACTTCAAAGGAGTGAAAGATTCTCTGCCTCAGATGTCACTTTCTTATGGTTTTTTTGTGTCCAAGATGGCTTAAGGTGTCTCAGCAGCAAAGTCATGCCCAATGGCGATTGGATACAGGCTGGAAGCAATGCATTATTCCGTCAGACACCACTTTTATCTCCTGCAATTGAATTGGTGCAAGCTTTGTGTGCAATGCAAGTGGGACTCACTTCCTTTATGCCCAAAAGTGAATATAGTGGGGTTAACAGTAAAAAATATTGTATTCACCTCTAGATTTTGTTTGGTTTGAAGTTATAAGCAGTGATTCACATTGTGGAATGATCAAACGTAGTATAAATGATTAAAAAACATCTAAACAAATTAGAAGTTGAGAAAGTCAAGACTGCTGAGATTCTTATAAAATGCCAACCAATTAAACTATAAGAAATGCAGAATTTGATTTCGTTTTGATTATGTCAATGTACTTAAATCTGGTGAGTGCACAAAAAACTCCCATTACCCCATGGCAGGTTCGCCAAACCTTCCGAACGTCTATAGTTTCTTTTCATATTTTTTTTCCTCTACTCCAACAGTGTTGACATTGCGAGTCTGGAGTCAAGCAGAAAATGAGATTTGAGCAAGAGTCTATCTGGATTTAGTGTTGCTCTTGTAAAATCTTTTGTGCCTTTTTTGATATTGAAATATTGATGTCTTAGCAGAGTGTGCAACAAAAAGCTTCACATGCTTCTCAGAAGGTTTTTATAGTGAAAAAACAGTTGTTGGTGGTAACTTTCTTTGCTTGCCCAATACAGTTAGTTTCTGGACCAGATGCACCACACCAACACCTGCAGCATAGATGTACTGTACAAGAATAGCACCGTGTGCTACACGATATTTTCAATTTATACAGGGAGCACTTTTCAATGCAGCCACACTGTGAAGAAAAAGTAAAGAAAGTAAATGCATCATCATTAATTTTTAGCACATTTTTGAGAAACTTTTTACTTAGTTGCATTTAATTATTTGATATCGACATTATGTCTGAAATGTAAATGTCTTGTTAATATGGAGCCTGTTGTTCTTCATTCAGTCCCTGATAGGAATAGCTTAAAGCAATCCAGCAAAAAGCGAGGAGATGTCACAAGAGCACAAGCTTATGAACACACAACTGACAACAGATTTTATGCATCTTTTTTATCTGGAAGTGACAGCTCGCCCTCTATGAGTGTTACATACGTTATATTTTCTGAAGGTTCTTGAAAGAAGCCTTTTAAGAGAATTTGAGCTGAACATTGAAAAAGAATACTCCATGATAATTATTTCTGGTACTCATGCTGTACCCACTTTGTATTTTTCTGACAGCAAATGTAACAACAGTTTTCAGGAAGTGATATTTATAAGCAACTGAACTCATAATGTTAGAGAAATAGCAGGACTCACTCCACAGAAATTTTGTAATTGCCTGTGTTTGTTGCTTCACCATGCAGAGGGAACATTGTAAGCCAGTTTTGGTTTTCACATTTTAGTTCACTTTTTTTTTTTTTTACCAAGTCATAGACTCATCTAGTGTCCATTTCAATTTTAAACTTCAATATTCTTCAAAAATACACAACTCCCTCCTTGTTTTAATAGCCCTTCTGTGAAACAAACCCATCTTTTACTTCAGAAGCTCACATTGAATAGAAAAAAATTATATATTTTGAATTTGGTTCCATGTTTAGTTGTGAAAAAATAAAACTAATCCAAATTCAAAATCCCACTTGACACTTAACACAACTAATATTTCCAATAAAGGTAACTTCAGCATATATTTTGACTTATTCTTTTTTAAGATGACCAGATTGCCTTGGCATGTCAAATTAATGATTGTCTGTTTCCATGGGATGTAAATAAGATGTCACACTGTTAGAAATACATCTTTAAAAGATAAGAGGAAGATATGTGTCTGTCTGTTAAATGCCGAAATTGCCAGGCAAAAATAGTTACTGACCTCAGTTATATCAGATCCACAACTAAATCAGTAATTAAACGCTTTAACATAATTTGGACCATGATAAAGAAGACTAGATGATACCCTCAAGGTAATGTTAGGACAATGCACTATATGGTTGTACAAAAATAGGCAGACAGACAGAAAGACAGCACACAGACAGAAAGACAGACAGACGGACAAACAGGTCACTTCATCCTTATCTCCAAGGTGTCCAGTTTGTACTACAGTTCCAACATAAACAGAAGCACATTTACACAAAGTACAGGGGCAAAACATTTGTAATGTTGCTTGGATTCAACCGTGGAAGGGATGAAAAGGTTCAACAACCTTTTCTTTTGGAAGGGCATCTTATTCTTTTTGACAGAAAAATCCAACTTTGTTCAGGTTGAATAGAAAATGTCAGAATGCAGCCATCTGCATCTAAAATTGTATGACTGAAAGATAAGGAAATGTTTTCTTCTTGACATTAAATGAGCAAATTAAATATGAAATATTAATCTAATGACATTCAGGATCAACTTCAGTAGCAAAATTTGAAGCATTCTTTTGTTGTCTAAAGTTGCCTACATGGCCTTGCAAAAGTATGGCAAGGCACTGTGTTTCTGAAAAGTGCACGTTTTTCACAGTGATATATTTCTGCTTCTATATATTGACTGTCAACTTTACATAACTACTTTATTATTACTCACAATTACCAGAAATGGTAAAATATAACCTTGTCGCTTCTCCATGTTGCAAATCAAAGTAGCCATGACTTATTTGGAACATAAATATCAATTAATGTCACTGTGAATATGGAATAACAGTATTTCCCTCAATGGACTTACGCATCTTGAGTGACAGAAGACTGAAAATAGAGTGGCCTTGGAATTTATATAAAAAAATATTGCTGATTTGTTGCTGTTTCTTTCTTCTTCAAACATCAAAGTTTTTCTGATGTTTATTTCATTACAAAGATTGTTTGGCAAGGCCAACACAAAGCAAATTTGAAAGATTTCATTTTCTTTGTCTGATATAAATAAAAAACATATTGAAATTGCATCTAGAGCAGTAAAGAACCCATATTTATATCTAACTAGAGACATCATTCATCACATGTAGTTTCTTTCTGGTGTAAAATGTGTTGTTTTCTCAAAATGTTTTAGCTTTGTAATTCAGTTCTGCATAGCTGTCCACTGCGGCAAAACTTAATTAAATGAGAACATAGACAGTGAACCATATTTTAAAAGAGAAAATTTAAAAAAATCTATCTTTTAGGCACTTGAAAGGGAGGTGAGTTTAAGTCTTCTAACTCCATCACAGCATGAAACCTTTTCACGCTCCTGCGCAAGAGGGTTTCATGCCTTTTAATATTAAGGCTTTTTAGTTCGAGGGTAATCTCATCTGACATTACAGCACTCAGAATTAACTGGGTAAAGTACATCCCAAGACATTGCAAAGACAGTGGCAGTCAGACATCAGATATTTTCTTTTAGGGTTTCTCGGGGGTGCCGTGATCCTTGGAATTTGTCATACAGAAGCAATAATCTCAAATTGGTCTGAGAAGAAAAGGCAAAGATCTGTGTGCTGAATTTTTCTCAGTAAGACCTCTAAAAGGAATGTGGAGTTTTTTTTTTCCCTGCATTGAGAACTATTTCAAAGACATCTTCTGTGTATTGTCAGCACATGTGAGAGGTCTTTCATCCCTCTAAATGGCTGGAGGAATGAGGCGCTCTGTAGCCTGCTGCTTCAGATTCCTATTGTTTGTGCACAGCCTCTCAACCCCACTGAGAGGTCACGAAAAAGCAACATATACACACAAACAAACATCAACATAGACATGAACTAAGATTTGTGTGTCAGTTTGCAGGGCATTCAGTATCATGGATGAAAGCCAAGGTTGCAGTTTGCAGTGTGGCTGGAGTCGGAGCGATTTAAACGTGTGCAATTCAAAATGTGCAGCTGATACGTGAAGCTTAAAGTTGGCCTGAAGGCCTTTCGAGAGGGGGATACATGACCTCTGATTACATTAGCAGTCTCCTCACCTCAGCATGTTGTGGATGTGTCTGCCAGGCTGGAAAGTGCTGAACTTTTCACCTCTTGTGTGTGTTTTAGCACCATGTCAGCAAACCAGGTTAGAGCTTTATTCTGTTCAAAAAAAAAAAAAAAAAGCTGAAGCAAACGGGTGTTGACTGCTGAGATGGAGGAAATCATCTTTGCTCTTAATTATGGATGTGACAGAGCAGCACCACCCTGTTTGCGCTGGGATTACTGAACAACAGTTCTGCCCGGCATCACTTTATGATCTCTTATGATGAAGATGCAGTGCAATCTACTACGCTGGCATAATGTCTTTCATTTAGAGAAGTAGCTTGTAAAACAAACAGATGTGAAATTGATGGTGTAGCTAAAGGTAATATCTACAGTATATAATGTTTAACACTATCACATGGAGACATATTATTGGTTCATATCCTCCCATAAACACAAGCTGAAATATGTTTTATTTTATCCTTTGGTGTTAATTCTGACTTTTGTTTTAATTATGGATTTAGTTGAATATTTCATATAATTAAACTACCAAAAANCAAAAAAAAAATGCCCTTATTGTAATATGTTGCCACACCAATCTCTGTTCTTCTCTGTATTCTGTACAAGTTCTTCATAGTAAATTAAGACATCATCAACAAGTTAATTTATTTTTCTAATTCAGTTGAAAATGTGAAGCTTAAATATGTAAACCATTGAAGGTCATTGCCGAAGAATCTGTTTATTCAGAATGCTGGATCCAAACATATTAATGGAAATTTGAGTGGATGGAAAACATATGGTTGAAAAATGTGAATAAGGTTCATGACTCAAATGACAAACGATGAAGCATTGCCAAAAAGAGGATGAGAGACTCTAAGTTGTGTGTTTTATTCTGGGAAGTCTTCATAGATTTCACATTCATCATGTTCTGAACTGTTTCTTATGCCTGATACAGTAAAGAAGAACCAAAACAGAGCTTCAACAAATTACTGCCTTCTCTTTTTTGTATTTTTCTGTCATTAGTGGTATGTTCTTGGATCTCTTTTTGGTGCAAAATAACTTTCTTTTGATGTTGGAGTTCAGTTTGAATAGTTTCCTTGGCTTTATTTCTACCATCTACACAATTAGACTGACCACCTGGGGTTGGGCATTTTCTGTTGCATCGACTTTCTCAAAGCTTTGCTACATCCCCATCAACCTTGTACTTTTTGGTAAATTGGCAGATGTGGTCTTATAAAAATTAGGCTGTCTCAGTCTCTCTTTAAGACAAATTTACCAAGTATATTCTTCTCTCTAAGCTTCTTAGGTAGCTCTTGCATTTAACTGTCCTGGTTGATGTTCAGTGAGGTGCACACAGCAATGCCAAGCTTCCCAGTTGGATATATCTTTTCTATTAGAAGGCTGACTAGCTCATACAAACCTTGAGAGGACTTTTGACACTAAATCAGCTTAAATGCTTACTTTGCAACATAACAAAATTGCAAGAAAATGTCCATTTTATTTTATTTTGTCCTTCTTAGATAAACAAAACAGTTGCTTTATTTGTTTACTCCATTTCATTTTAAAGACTTACTGATATAATTTAGATTGTTGGATTTTTCAGGAGAAATTATGTTTTAATAAACTGTAAGGATGCTTAAAATTTGTCTCTTTTAGTACCTACAAGAATAGGCATTGTTTGCCTTTATACAAAAGCATTAAAAACATTATGATGCCTCCATGTCTTATATTCCCTTTATTAGTGCTTTCTTTTGATTCCCATTCAGTAACAAACCCCTGAGTGTAGGTGGTTAGTTTAGATGCACAAAGAGCCATTCTTCCTGCCTACTCTTTTGAAGTGGCAGGTATTGAGTTCCTCTATTAGCCTAGCAGAAAAAAAAACACCATTTATTCTGCAACTGTTTTCTTAGATACACTGATTTGTTGGCATGCTTGAATCTCTCAGATGTTTATAAAAAGAAAACAAAACACGGGTCAACAGGACTCAATAGTATAGGATCATATGTTTTCTTTTAATGAATGTGTAAACTGTAAACCAAAACTAATTAGAGCACTTTCTCTTTATTCTAATTTCATTATAGTTATCCCCCTTGGTCACATATTCTGTTCTCATAATTTCATTTATAGTTAGAACATGATGTTTATTGCAGATTTTGACTATGAAACTGGTAAAATAAAAATGGTCAGTAATATTTCCATAAAGAATGAAGATCAACACTGGGCTGGTAAAACACAAGGAACTTCTGAGTTATTTTTTAACCCAAATATTGAGTTGATACTGTTGGGAAGGAAGCATTTAACTAAAAATTACAAATTTAATACTTTCTTAAATGGAATAGAAAAGAACTTAGAAGTTTGTCATTTTTAAACATTTGGAAAAGGATCACCATGGCATGTCTACTTAGCCATGTTAGTGGCTAAGTAGACACACTAACATATTCCCACAACTCCTTTGTGGGAATGTGGAAAATCTTTGTTACCTTATGTACTGGATTTGTTTTGAAATTAATGAACACAAAAATCATCTACTGGTGGTGTTAATTAATTAGTTTTGAATACTGATGTGCGTAACATAAAACAGAATTTAAGCTGTATATATTTAATAATCCATCCATCCATCCATTTTCTTACACCCTTGTCCCAGTGGGGTCGAGAGACAGGGTACATCCTGGACAGGTCGCCAGTCTGTCGCAGGGCAACACAGAGACAGACAGGACAAACAGCCATGCACACACACCTAGGGAGAATTTAGAAAGACCAATTAACCAAACAGTCATGTTTTTGGATTGTGGGAGGAAGCCAGAGTACCTGGAGAGAACCCACGCATGCACAGGGAGAACATGCAAACTCCGTGCAGAAAGACCCTGGGCCGAGAATCGAACCCAGGACCTTCTTGCTGCAAGGCAGCAGTGCTACCAACTGCGCCACTGTGCAGCCCATATTTAATAATAAAGATGATTTTTGTTTTAATTAAGAATTTTATGAAGAAAAAACTATAAGTAGTCTGTGTTATATTGACTATGCGCTTGTTTTTCAAATACAGTTGTTAGTACATAAAAGTCAAATTAGTTTAGATTTTTTAATCTATAATGAAAAATCAAACTAAATAAATCATACATTTCAATTCAGATATTACTTGCTCAGTAAACCAAGTTATGGGTTATACTTTTTAACCATTGTTTGTTAGTCTTAATTTGACAATAGTCACTTCAACCTGGTTAATGTCTATTCGCTTATTATAAAAGCTTCACTTGGCTTGGGTATATGTTAATTTTTTTATTTTTTAATTATTTGTTTTCTAGGTGGAAACAAGCTGAAAGGACAGCAATTCCGCTTGGACTGGGCCTGGATTTCCATGGAGAAAGAGTATTATGTGGCGGATGAGGAAGACAAATTCTTGGAGGTGGTGCTCCTACGAAGAGGATATCTGGGAGAGACGTCATTCATTGGTCAGTCTGTTTGTCTTTATGCCTCCTTTGCTTTATGTCAGCCTTCATCTGTCTGAACTGAGATTTATTGTCTCTGGATTTAGCCACAATAAACAATGATTGATGCAGGGTGTATAATATCAGACTAGGCTGTAGGCAGCAGTGTCACAATAACTGTCAGATGAATTGCTGTAACCTCTTGGGGAGATATTTATTGCTCCTGCATGAATAACACAAACACCTCCCCTGACTTTTCCCCAAGTGCTGTTATCAAGCTAAAAACCTTGGTTTTGTCAATTGGAAGTAAGAGGAGATAATTGTTCAAACTTATACTCAAATAGACAATCCAACATTATTGTTATAATTTGACTAAATAAATTTTTGTCTGTTTTCAAGCTTTTAATCTTCCAATCTCTCAATGTCACAGATGTTCACATTGTAAAACAAAATGATAGCATATATATAAAAAATTAAAAAATTCTATTAATTTTATCTATACAATGCCTTTAAAAAAAGTATTCAAAAATATTGAAATTTTTCTTATTTTGTCACAATTACTAGTATCAACAATACATGTTTTTTTTTCTTTTTTAACAAATTAAAACCTAAAAGCATGGAGTCCATTTGCATAGAATCCCTTAATACAATCTAGTGCAACCAAATACTTTCATAGGTCAAAATCCATCTGTATCTAATGTGTATACATAATGTGTTCTATGAAGACTTTAAAGATTTGTTAGCAAGCCTTAGAGAACAAACACCATCAAAAATAGAAAAGAACACAGAAAGTATTGATAGCTAGGGGGTCAACCGTAGAAGTGGTTAATTTGTGAAAAACTGTTCCTTAATGTGGGAATATATTTTGTTGAAGATTATTCTGCTGCTCTAATAGCTGCCTTACCTCTGTAAGCCTTTAACAGAGGTGCCAGTAGATTTGGCTGGTGCTTTATTTATTTACTTGAGTTTTCCTCTTTGTTATTGCAATAAGATTGTGGAGCTGACCTTGTAAACATTGAAAATAGAAGCCTCAGAAATGATGGGTCTTAGTACTTTTTTCTACATGAAAACTTGTGGCCTGTTTTTTTATTTTTTTTTACTAACAAATGCATATATACTGTATTAGTGAGCCGCTGTTACATTTTTCTACTAATTAAACTTGCCTTTTCCACAGCAAATTAAATTTTGCAATGAGATTAACAAATTTCATGCATCATTTTCGGTATTCAACTATTTAGGTGGAAATTGCACAAGACTTTAATTAGACAGTTCCCATTAGTTTAGTACAAACAATGTGATTTGCTTTGACTGATGAAGGTTTAATTAGGCTAAATTTACATAATTTTCATTTGGAAGTTTCAGTAATTAAAATGTGGCCAAGGTAATTTTAGGCTTTTCTCACTCCTTGGCAATATTTTATTCATTTTTCTTGAAAAAGGAAAAAGGCAATTTTCCTGGGGCTTATTATAATTTGGTTTCAAATAAATATAACATAATAAGTTGAACTTTAATCTTATGTTTAGTTTATCAATATATGCATATACAATTTACAACTTATATCTATTTCATTTAGAGGTAAGAATTCAGGATAAACTTTAAAAACTAAGCAAAATAGTTTGTAGATTAAATATATTAAATACAAACAAATAAAACATTGCATTTTTGGAGTTATAAGTGTAATACAAAAATGTGTGTTCTGAATCTTACCACCACGGATCAATGTTTAGGCCTCCAAGATTCACAGTGAATGTTTCAGTTGATCTTAAAAATATAATTCCTTTTCCCAGGATATACTTTTGGTTTTAAATATTTCACTTAGTGTTGGAAAATAGGTCACGGAGAAGAACCCATAAAACAGAGGAGTATCACGTGAAAGCCAACCTATAATAAGAGCATACCTAAAAAAATAACAGTATATTTTTCATTGATCTGAAATATTCTAGAGGTTTCCCTGCAGAACATGCCTGCCGAATACATACAGTATATATACACACACATGCATGTACGTCTTTCTCTCTCTCTTTCCTGCTTCAATGCCAATCTAATACTAAGCTTTCTGAGTGGCAGAGGTTGGTGATTTGGTGTTAAAAGGAACAGCACAGCATGTTTTTGTGCTTATGTCGGAGTGTTTGTGCAGGTTCGAAGGTTTAAGGGATGATGACGAGGCTGTCTCTGAGCACCTCCCTTAGCCTTGACTTTATCATTCTTCAGCTGGTTTGCTTATGAACAAATACCAGTTGTAAGCAACTTTTACTCTGCCGCCTCTCATCGTCATTCTGGATTTTGTAAATCCCTGAGTCCCTTTTACATATACCAGTGTGTCAGGTTGCACAATAATATGTATCAACTTGGGTAGCTATACTTGTGAGAATTCACACCACTTGGGAGGGTTTGAAGTTTGCCCCTTAAGTACAAATGAGAAACCATGTTCTGATTCTCTGTCTTTGCACAGTTAAAACACATGGTTATCTCTGAACACCCATAGATGGTACACTCGCAAACTCATTCTATTTCAAGACAGTGTTTTAAAAGCAGCGTCTAGGTAACATGGCTTTCTGACAAACTGCTGAAACACTTTAAATTGAAACCACTTTCATCTAGTCTGATGTAGCTCCCAGAAATTCAGCAGAGGCATAAGTCCATGGCTGGGGTGAAAATTAAACTGAAGTAATTCTTGTTCTGGCTTTAGAAAATGATTACATTTTACTTCATAGCCCAAAGTCTTTTCATTTGTGAAAGTAGGAAACACTGTAGCTCAAATAAAAAAAAGGGAAAGAAACAGGTTACTGATATTTAATAAAGATAACAGTGAAATGCAAATTAAAACACTACATTATACCCACAGGAATATTTAAAAATGCCACAGATTTTTGAAAGAGGTGTATAATGAAGCATATTGAATTATATATATATATATATATATGTGTGTGTGTGTGTGTGTGTGTGTGTATGTGGGTGGATGTGCGCGTGTATTTATATATGTATAAATACAATGCTCTCGATTTTTTATATATTAAGCTTGTTGCTTTATTTATTGAAACTTCATCTTCACTGCCACAAACTGTACTGTAAAGTGTGTACAGAGACCTGACCAAGCTTGACTATAGCAATTATTACCCACCTGACAAATACCCCTTGACTGTACTTGACAATAATGGCTCAGTTCTTCCATTGCCTTTGTTGCTTTGATTTAGAGAGCAGAGAATAGGGATTGAAAAACAAAACCACTGTTCCAAGTTGCAGGCAGGAATTTGAATATTCAGTCTTTGAGTATGTGATGTCGAATATTTTCACAGAAATATTTTTACAGCACATTGGATTTGTCATAAGGCAATACCTATGAGATTTAGCTGCTTAGTGCATTGTACAGTATGTACTATTTAAAGGCTGTCACATTAACAAGCAATTAGTATACACAGTAACCTGGAAAACTTTCTGACACCTTCAACTTTTACACTTCCTGTCACGTTATGACCACATTTATCTATTTTGAATTTTATGTGATAGATTTTATGTGTAGCGAAGTGGAAGGTAATTGAACGGTTTTCCAAATTATCAGTGATCAATCTGAAAAAATGTATTGAACCCACATGCTCCCACCTCATAAAACCCAGCACAGCACGCATCACTACATTCTGTCACCAACCATGGTTATGAATTTTTCTGGGTAATGTGTATTGGGCAAGTAGTTTTTTAGCTAACAAAGAAGGCTTATTTGTTTTCTCATCTGACTAGAGTACCATGTTTCCTGTGTCCCCTACATTTATTTGTGGACATCTATTGCAAAGTCTTAAAAGAAACAGTGAAATTAAAATTTTTCTATCTGTTGAAATATTTGAATTTTTGTGTCCTGGTAAAGAGTAGTGAAAAATATTTATGAAGATTGAAGATCAACACTCTTAAACATATAAAGCAGCCAAGGCAAGAATGAAAAACCCACACAATAATTTCTGTGATTCGGGTGTGTGGAGAGAAAGATTGATCGCTCCAGATTCAACAAGGAATATGTCAGGGATAAAATAAAAAGCAGGGAAGAATGTTGCGAGAAGCCTGCTGCTATTGCAATGGTTTGCTGATGAAAGCTTGTGTGGTTCCAAGTAACATTAAAGCAGAGCTTTTTACAGAGACCATCCCAGCAGGTGTATAGGTAGTGAGGATCAGCAGAGAAGGAACATGGGGATAAGATCAAGGTTTAAAGTTTCCCCTGCAAAGCAAAAGCTCAGGTAGGATAGCCCGGGACAAGAACATGTCGATCAGTCTGGATTCTCCAGCTTCTCTTTTTAAGCTCAGCTTTTTCTCACACTTCTTTCAACAATCAATTAAATCAGTCCACATACAGTGATGCTACACGTGTCACATTATTTCTTTATGAATTTGTGTTTCCAAACCTTTCCTACGTATATCACCGTTTTCTCACCTCCTGACTTCTGCTTTGCTGTCACTCGACTTAACTCTTCTCATGTTTACGTGCTGTCTTCTTCAATCTCTCATCGCCTCATCTCTGGGCATTGAAGACTGCTCCTGAGAAGCTCTTATTCAGACACAACCGCTCCTCTTCACAGAGTTGCATCCGTTTGCACAGACTGATTGAGGTGATTCTTTCACTGCATTTTATTCTCTTATTATTACAATAATACACTAGTTAATATACAGGTCAGGTATAACACTAAACCACTGACATATGAAGTAAATAACTCTTATCTGTTCTGATATCCAAGACCTCCTTTTGAGTGGAGCATCCCTTCTCAAAGGGAAGCTTGACGATTTGAGTAATTTTGATGAAATGCTGAATAAATACTTTTTTGAAACTCTTGTGGGATGTTATGATGAGCGTCTGAGGAAGAAACATGGAACCCTATCGCTTGTTGATGCACATGAGAAGAGAAGACTGTTCCGTATGGTTTGATCCGAGACATGATCTACAGTAGCTAACGTTGCTAAAGATGTTAACGCTGTTTCTGAGATGAAGGTGTCAGAAGATATGGTGCATCTCAGTTTGTTGCAAATGAGGCTGCATAGCCTCAGACCAGGTGGGGTTTCCCCATACTGACCCCAGTCCAACAATGGGGATAATTGAGCATCATACCAAAACTACTGAATAATAGACAAAGGCATCCTAAGCTAATGAATAATATATGTAATAATGTATGGCAAGGAGGCAAGCCAGCAGCAGAATGTTGAGCAATGTTCTGCTTGAAACCTTGTTTCTGGCTGTACATGTGGTTGTGACTCTAATAAATAT
>CAEFZY010014851.1:0-16484 GCA_903066815.1 Brachyrhaphis roseni
TTTTTTTCCCCCCTCTCCCTGATCTGCTGGTGGTTAAGACAGCAAAGGCAGCCAAGCCCTGGAAGTGGCACTGCAGTCATAAGGGGTTGCCCCCCCAGTGTGCTTTTGGAGCCAGGAGCCTTGTTAATTCCACCACCCGCTGCGAGAGGCTGTACCGCCACAGTCAGGAAACTGGGTCCATTTAAGGTTCATATTTTTATTCATGCACATTAACATGATCTCCATACTTCACGCTCATACTTAAAAAGACGGAAATGTAATTATGACACGGATAAGTAAACGTTCTCGTGTCTGGGCTGCAATATCTTGAAACTACTTGTACAATTATTAGTTTTATAGTTTTGACTGTAGAACCCCTGAGATGTAGTGAAGCAGTGGAGATCTACCACCTTGTGTTTTATCCAGATAGCGTCTCATGTACCAAGCCTGGGCTCCTTCAGCTGTTACCAAAAACAACTTTGCTACAGTACTAAGGTGTTTCTCTACTAAAAAAAAAAAAAAGTTGTGACCTACAGCAATAACTGTACCCTCAAAAGAAATGACTATGAATAAATAGAAACTGAGCATTCTAATCTGCCCCACTTAAAAGATGTGGTGCATATGCTTAGACCATATTTAGGATGTAAAAGAGCAAGATTGGTATTTGTTTTAACTGTCGTTATAGTCTGTTCTGCTTCTGTAATTATGAAGCTTCTTGTTCAAGTCAAAATTGTGTAATTTTATAGTGTACAAGCTGGAACATCTTGTTTTCTGCAGCCATTTTAATTATGTAGCAACACCTGCTGATTAACAGGAGAACAGCAAGGAGTGTAACACATATGCAGTGAAAATTTTAGCCGGAGTCTGTTTATTTCATGACAGAACTTCTATCAGCTGTTAAATATCTTACAACAGACGAAATCAGTCCTTTTACCTCAGTATTTTACAGTTGTATGGTTGAAGGAGGTCGAAAAAGAGAATGAAGCTGAAACAGGCTGAAAAATTTTAAAATAGCGTTTTTCTCTTACAAAGGCAGCAGGACATACAACTGGAAAATTTGAAAAAAGCAAAGCTGACTGAATATCGTAAAGAGTCTGTGAACCATTAATATAACATAAATACAACACATGTATCTCTCAGCATCCTATAAGAGCGCTTTTGTTTGGGTTTTGAGCTGAAAAGTTTACGATCTTAAGCCTCCTCTGCCCTATCCCAGAGGTTAGTGGATCTCTAGGACCACTAACCTTCAAAGGTTTCAAGTTGGTTTGTAATGTTGGTTACAAACCAGCTTTCCTTTTAGATATTGCCATGATTTATTAACATTATGGAATAAAAACATAAAGTTCAGGTGGAATTTGTAGTTAAAAGTAAACTTCAGTATTAAAATTCACAACAGGGAGCAAACTGCAATGACAGCTACGGCTGCTTCTAAGTTGAAACCTGGAAGGACAACGAACTGGTAACAGAAAGTTTTATATATTGGGCAGTTGATTTGAGAAGAACTTTATCAGAAAACAAAAAGCAACATGTTTGACAGACTGCAACTGTGAGGGAAGCCATATAGGTTAAGTAAACTGAGGGGAATTGCTGATGAAATGATTAAAACACACACACACACACACACACACCCCCACAAATAACTAAGCAGAGCATAGCAAAACAAAAGAGGAAAACCAGATTAAAAGTGAGAAAAAATACTTTCAGAAAAGGTGTAAACATAAGGCATTGTACAAGAAAAATCTATCTACAAAAATATAAGTTGGGAAAGAAATCTCTGAGCTGTATTTTTTTTTTGTATTTGCACAAAGTTGGAGTTTAAATTAACACCTAGTTTTCTGTTTTGCTTTATTAATAGTGTACATGGGATACGTTCACAACAGTGAACACACACACAGACAAAACAAAGTGTACACACTCTTGCTTTCCTCAAGGACATGAACAATTGCCCACAAGAGAGAAGGTTGTGAGGAACTTTGTGGCATATTGCTGCGACTAATTTACCAGCAGCTTGGGGAAGTGCTGAGTGGACACAGCTCGGCAGCTGATTTGGGGCCAGGGCAGGGGCCCCTCGGCGACAGGCAGACACAGCCAAGGAGCTGAGGCAGCAGAAAAAAAAAAAAAAAAGTCTACCACACAAATGCCAAAAACACACAGTCACCCATACCCACATATTTGCTTCTTACACTCTTGTCTTTCACTTTCTTATCAAGCAAACAGGGTACATGTCAAGGATATGCCACCCTCAGGTGCCAGCTGTAGCTCCTGTCGTTGCATGTACTTTACTTTTGTTTGTTGTTCTTTCTTTTTTCTTTTTTTTTTTTTGGATTTAGCATCTGTCGCCTTGCTCCTTGCTCACGTCCATGCTGTGTCCCCCCTCAATGACAAGGGCATCCCATCGTGCCAGATGGACCTCCCACCCAGCCAACCTACACTCACTTCATAAAAGTTGATCTTGTCACAGTTTTGAAAAGCAAGTGGCACTTCCCCCTACAACACCACACAAACAAGCTCTGGTCCTGCTGTGAATATTCATGATCCATTCCTACCCGGGGAAGGTAGGCATTTGTTTGCTTGTTGTTTTATTTATTTTTTTATAAATCCTAGCATGAACCTAAATATACGTCGATCAGCCCAAGAAATTAAAAATAAAATCTTGGATGGGCTTGCAAGGGATCAATTCTGACTTTGTTTTGGAGAAAGTGCTCGGACTTTTTGATCATCTTGTGCTATTATTTTCAATGTACTTAATTTAATGATGGAGTAAATCAACCTTGACATGTATTTTTTCTGTTCAGGTGTGTGTAAACTTTAAGATTTTTTTTTTTAATTATACAAATCTATCATGATGAGTAAATCCTCTCATTGTTAAGATAGGATGTGTGAATAAATTACTCACTTTTGGTGACTCACTAGTTTCAGTGTTGTGACTGAATATTGCATTCAGTCACACAACAGACAGCTTCTTTATGAGACATGATATTTGATCAGATTGTTTAAACGTCTGACTTTTGGATACACCAAATTACCACCAAATGACAGCTCATCTGAATTTTGTCGTGCTTTTTTTTAAAGTTATTATCCATGAAATTCATATCTATTAGTAACAGTTCCCTTACTTGTAGAAAGAAGCAATGTCACAGCGAGCTTATTGGAAACTAGGTAATCAGAATGGTGACGTTATAAAAACAATCAGACGTACACAATCTACTTCAGCCAACTTTGGACTAACTACAAAATAAATTAAACTCAAAATATTCAAATCAATGGATGAGAAAACTACTACAGTTACTCAACAAACCATTTGGTTACTGGTTTATTTGCCATTTCTCAGCTAAACAACATCCATTTCCAGTATTGGAACGTTAACAACTATTGGACCGCTAACCGTTTTAAGAAGACATTCTTAATTTACAAGTGGAGACGAAAGCAGATAATGCATCAGATAAAAATATATTTTCTTCATCTTGTACCATTGTGGAAATGCACTCCATTTCCACCCCGGAAAAACAAATAAAACACAACTTTGTAAAACCTTTTTCTCTGATGTCATCAAGTATTTTAAGACATTACTTAAAATTATACATTTTTGTGTAATTGGAATTACATTTTTTATTTTTTTTTTCTAAATATGACAAACATTCTTTTAATTTTGAGTTGGCTGGCTGTGGTGACTTGACCCTTGAGGTTTCCCTCTTTTTATTTAATGACAACTATAAGACTTTTACTAAAGCTAAGTGTACCTCCTGCTCTCATTATTAGCTCTGACTCACAAAAACAACTGCACAGCCTATTTGAAATTCAAAGAAATTATTAATGCATTGGTCACTGAGCCACATGTTTTAATGCAGGATGAAAGCATCTGTCAGGAAAAATGATGAACTCCGTTCGCGGCACGTTTGAATTAAAACACCAGTGTGCGTACATCTCTGGATTTGTTATGCCATTGATCTTTAGCGTGCTTGTCTTTTCAAATTAGCTGTGATATAACCCTACCTCAGAGTCATGTCAGTCCGATGGCTGATATTATTTCCTATTTCTACCTTCCCAATGAGGCATCCTGCTAAGAGTTCACCAGCAGCAGCCGCTCCCTGAGCAAGGACACCTTGCATAACGATCAGGTGTTTGAACTTCGTTGGCATATGTTGGTTTTTGCAGCAATTAGAAATCAACAATAAATGATGAAAAATTGTTCCTGCTGTGTGGCAGCATGTAATGAATTGGATGTACCAGATTCCTGCTGTGACTTTGACAAAAAGAGAAAAAATACCATAAAAAGAATCAGTACTCTGAGACCAGGCCTCCTGTAAAAGTAGCATTAGATACTGGTTAAAAATGACAAACATAGGTTGTATATGCGATAATTGCATCTGCCGGATTGTTCAACAGTGGACATTTTGTACATTGAAAGCTCAAATATAAATCATAATGCAACCAAAGAAGAAAACAAGATTAATCTCCTAACACTCTAAATGACCACAGTGTAAAAAATACATCCTGTGACCAAGACAAGTTTTCTGTGTATTCATTATTAGTTTCTTAGATTCATTGATTTGTTAATTGCATTTTTTAATTTTTTTTACATATTTCTTAAAAATGTCGCTATGTTTTGACAGTATTCTATGAGACAGATAATCCACCATCTGCCGAAATACACCGCTTGGTCAGAAATGGAAATTAGAGCCAACAGGAAGGTCTTAGTGCTGACTATTAACTTGTGTATGCGCTGCTCAGACCCTTTCCCTTGCTTGTTGGTAGACTACAGCTCCTTCCTCATAATGATGTCTACTATAAATGTGGAGGCTAATAAGCATGGTCACCGATGATTGCGGATAAAGAGTTTTTCTGTAGCAGTTAGTTGTTTCTGTGCCATTAGCAGAGAATTAAGTGCATTAAATCTTTTTACAGGTGTCAGAAAGATATTCAAAAGAAAAAAAAAAAGACAGTTCTCTAAATAATAGAAAAGAAAAAACAAACAACTATCATAGTGCAATAAATTCCTTTAGGCGCAAAATTATCTTCATGCCTGTTTTCATTTTTTTTCTCCTTTTACCAATTCTCAGATATTTGCTCCTCTCACACCTGTTCAGTGTTGCGGGGATTCAAGCCTGTGTCAACAGGCAAGACACACAAAAAAGTTACTTTAAAATCCCTGGATCTGCTAATAGATAATGCTTTCAGACCCAAGGTCTTATCGAAAATCAGAACATGCCAGTTCAGCACAGAAAGCTGCAACCTTAGGCCAGAACCTAGAGCCTCTGTGTAGTGGCCACCTTATTTGAAATACAGCTCTTTTCCACTCTGCAAACTGAAACAGTATACAGCAGCTAATAGGCCTTGTGGGGAATTTCTCTGCAAATGCATAATAAAATGATGGATTATACAGTAGATCAACACCAAATTAGCTATTATTTGGGACAAATAATCCCTAAGCTTGATTCATTATCATAGCTAATCATTGGATATCAGTCCATAGACGTTTAGTTGCACTAATCAAACATCATGAAGCAGCAGCCCCACTAGTTTACCACCAACTGTCACCTCGGGGATCAGCTTTGTGAATCTACAGCCCTGAGGGCAAGAGGCTCAGCAGCATCTAACTCAGCATATCTTTGCCCTGACACACGACTCGCAGTGTGGCAGTTTGTGCGAGACATTGGGATCAGTGGGTCCGGCTGCTTGCATCTCAAATTAATTGGTTCACATTTAGACAATGACCTACTGGAAAGTGGCCCGGTCAGCCAGTTTTAGCTGCAGTCTCTGCTCCCTTTGGGACTATTTTGGGCGGAACCACTGGAAGCTTTCTGCCCTAAAACCCTCAAGCATAGCATCTTAACCTTTTTCCTCTGTGGAACAGCCGGCTGCTGAATTCACAAAAGTGCCTTGACATTAAGGAAAGCGAAGCTGCTGGGATTGAAACGGTGAAGGTGATGTGGTATAAAGACTTTTAGCTAAGGAGCACGTCAGCAGAAGTTCTTAAGTGTATAGCACGGGCCTTGGAGGTCAGGATAATTCCAGAGCTCCTGCACTGTCTGTTTCACTCCAGATAAAAAGGTTAGATACCCACTGAGAGAAAGCAGTGGACTGTGAACTACACACAACGGCCTTACAGTTAGAGAGTATATATATATATAAAAAAAAATATATATAGTAATCTTGGTGAACAGTAAAGAAAAAGCTTTTATTGGAACAAGTTCTGCTAACATACAACATATATTTAAACAAAACATGTTCTCCTTACTTATAACATTAATTTGTGGAAGACTATATTGTTCAGTTTTGTCCCTGAAGGGCACTAAAGATATGTTTCATTTTAAATTACAACGCTTTGATATTAAACACGTAGCTTTGTTTACAACTGAAAACTCATTCAAACATTAGCTAATATTGTAATTGCTCATTCTGTTTTTTTAAAATAGGAGGACACAAATAATTCTTCTCTGATCTAAATTAGAAATGAATTTGAAACAAAATCTGGCCATTTGTGTACCAGTTTACAGTTTTACTTAGCTATATATAAAGTCATTTTGAATCGATTAAAGATAAAAAGCATTTAAAGAAATCCTTATGTATTCTTTTTTCAGTTTAAATAAACATTCATATGTGTTTTACAAATATTGTGGTTAGTTATAGTTGAGTAGTAGTCACGATTTGTGTTTAATTTGGATTTCTAACAGCTTTGTATAATCTGTCTGTCTGTCTAGCTTTCTCTGTGTCTGTCTTTATCTATGTTAATTGACTGATAGATTGTGAATGCAGTTCATTAAAGCAGAAAGTTGCAACTTCAACAACAGCATCTGCTGCTTTCATACAGTAACTTTACACAATTGCACTGAGTAGCTTCTCGGTCTCCGCGATGTGACTCGGTCAGCTTCCCTTTCAAATATGGGTCAGCTATTTCAGTAACCTTCAAAGGAAATGTTCTTTAATTAGAACACAATCCACTGTGTGCTTTAAAAAAAAAATAAACAAATACTCATATGAAGCTACTTGTGGTACCATGTTCTATCACAGACACTTGAAAGGGAAAATGAACAAGCGCCTGGACGTGTACACCCCTTCTCACACACACACACACACACACCCCTGATGGTACATTGGGTATCCTGTTCACACGGGGATGTGCACAGTGGAACACTTTGAACCAGCACAGCATCATTAGCGTGCTAGGTTGCCAGAGGCTATGGGAAAAGGCTACCGCACGCAGCTAAGGCAGCTCACTGTGTCTCCTGCAAAAAGCCCATGAGGTTCATTATAGAAACACGAGCTCCAGTAGCCAGCACATTCTGAACCAGGAGAAAAGTTATCATGGCCATGATTGAACTCCCTGTATCCTTCACTCAAAGGGGATTTTCTTGCTTTTGCTTCTCGAGGCTCATTTGCAAAATTCCAGGGGAGAATCTTAAGGCACTTTGTCATTTCCCTCAAAGGAAAAGATGCCACAGCAAATAAGTAAAATTGAGATCATGCTTTAAATTGGTATTTGCCCTCGAGCAGAGCGCGTAGGCCGTACTATACACAGAAACTTAAACAACCGTGAATTTTATCACAAATAACAACAAATGCGTACAAAGCAAAACAATCCGACAGCGTCTTGCAGTGAGCTTTGGGTCCTCATCTATTCATGCCGATAGCTTGCTTCACAACACAGGTAATATTACAGAGAGATATCATTATCTGAAGGCATTTGCTGACCTTGACTGTGTACAAAATACAGCTTCACTCGTCTCGTCTTCCCAACAGGAAAACAGAGCAGCGTTGCCTAATCCATGCTGAAGTCAGCGCTCTCGAGAGATGAAACGCAAAAGCAAAGTTTCCCCCCTAAATCTGTTATCCCTCACCTCTCTCTCCCTCTCGCTGTCTCCTTCTCTCCTTTCTCTCCTCACACGTCGCCTTCCCATCTCAAGAACGGTGTCACTTTCACTACTCTCGAGGAAAAAAAAAAAAAAAAAGTGTTGTCAGCGCTTGTCTCAAAGTGCCGATAAATTTCAGAAAGTCTCTCCAAGTAACCTTACACTTGTCAAGTCTAAGTGGTACATATCCAGTACACAGAATGCTCGGAAAGTTGAAAAACTACCCCGACTAGGACTTCTGTAGATTTGGTGGCATCCATTGTCTAATAGCTCAAAACTACAAAGCAAACCTTAGTGCAGCAACGGCAGCTTGTGGACAGAGTCGTCTTTGGTTTGGTAAATATAAAGGCCCAGGCTGCACGCAGTTTACTGTAAGACCTAGCATGGCAAAAATGACATTTTTACTTTTTTACAATCTGTGCTGGCATAAAGCATTCTCTTGTCTTTTGCTTGGTGAACATTTGTTTTCTTTGATATATTATTGCTTTACTTATACTTTAAGAACAATTTCCATATTTATTTATGTCTCTGTCTGTTTGCCATTAATTTTACACACTAAATCAGATATTGTGATCAACTACTCAGGCCTTCAAAGCCTTTTTGCAAAATTGTTTTTTTAATATTGAGCAATTTCTCCATAATTCCTTTTTAAATTTGTGTTGAGGCACTGCTACTCTTACTTGAACACAATTTTTGTGTGCCATGTCTATGTATCTTGGTGTGTAGAAAAAATGTATTTATGGAACATTAATTCCTTTCTGGTTTTTGAAGCATGTGTGTTGCTTTTGCTCCTGTTCCTGGGATTCTACTGCAAGACAGCACTGTATTCCTGTTTTTTTTTGTTTGTTCGTTTTTTGGGGGGTTTTTTACCAGCAAAGAAATAACAAATATACACAAGTGGACAAATAAATCTAAGCTGAATTAATTAGAAAATGTCCAAACCATTGCTTTCACTTTTTGCATATATTATACTGAGATGACTGAATCTTCATAAGCGCAGATAAAATATCTCCAGTTGGGATTATTTAATGTTACCGAGTCATAATTGCAGTGTCAGAGTGGCAGTTGTGTGGATGTTTTCAACAACAATTGTGTCAGCGTGGCTGATCTAGTGATCCGACTGTGAGTGCTAGACGCCGGATTGTGTTGTAAGGTGATGCTAGCACATCGATTTCTAATAGTGTCAAGAATTGTTGCAACAGTAGGATGAAAGACTCACCCTAATGAGATGAGTTCATGGACAAAATGTGAACAATGGATAGATTTTTTTATTTTTTTTCTCTGCCTATACATTCTCTACTTGGACAAACCAAGTAGAGCCCAATCAGCCACTAGCCTGAGTGGGCTCATCTGCAAAGTGCATGTCTGTTAACTCCAATGAGAAAAACCTCCAAGGGTATCTCACCTGCAGTTAAGGTACGGACTCCTGGAAAAGCACATAAACCTCACTTCAAATCATTCCAGTTTTACAATACAAGTATGTAAGGATGAAACAACGGCAACTGCTGCCACTGTGAAAAACCGAAAACAAGCCAAAATGTAAAAACTAGATATATAACTTAATACCAATAGTTAATTCTAAACAGCCTCGAAGACAGTCACATGTGTCACCTTTTGATGACTCCCTGCATTCTTTTGTCAGCATGGCTTACCATGATGAGTGCTGAACTCCTCACTTGTTCAAATCCCTTCCTTATTGGCGGCATTTCCACCAGCTAATTAATTCTCATCCCTAAATGAAATTAAATGGATTTTAGCACTCCTAAACCATCCATATACTTTTCATTACCCCACAGTCTTCCATAATCATTAATTAGTTTGAGTGTTTTATGTATTTCCTGTTAGTTTTGATGAACCGCCAACAAGCGGCAAAGTGGAGGGCGATAAATGGGAAGGAGTGAAGAGGAAAGAGGAAAACACCATGTTTATGTGTCAATTATGTGCTAGCTCTGCATCTTAAAAATACGCCAAGCATGTATATAATTTATTGCGGCGAACAGAAGCGCTCCTAATGCAGTGAGAAGATGAGTAATCACGGCCCTGGGCAGCTCCCAGTACAGTGAATCCCGGACTAGTGCCAGCGTGCCATTCATGCCACAGTGCATTTCTTCACACCTTAGATATTAATCATTGCCTACTTCACTAATGCTAATTTTCTTCCATTTTCCATCTTGCCTTTATCAGCTATGCCTCTCACTTTTCTTTTCTTTTTTTTCCCCTCCTCCTCTTCCAGTCTGTCTGAATTTTTCATGCTCAGCTCTCTTTCATTGACACCTCAAATGTGCAGACAGACAGTCGCAAGGCTGCTGAAACCAAATGTTACAACAGAGGGGGAAAATCAAGTGGAAGAACATTAAACATGTGCTGCTGTTTTTTTCTCCGTATTTTTGCTCAGCCCTAAATCTGCTGCTATTTTTAAGCGTCATATTAGGATAGAAATTAAAAATTAGATAGAAAGGTCAATACAAGCAGACCCTCAGGCAAATGTCGGTGTGAGCATTTTGCCGCAGTCTTATGTTCTCATCTTTTCGTCACTGCTTGCTCACAACACAGACTCTCCCCTCTGCTTTTACCTGCTAACCTGTTCCCACTTCCATTATCGATTTCCCACCCACCATTTGTGACACGTACACAACGCAGGCAGTATTCACTTGTGGTAGTTTGCTACTACACACACTGAGCACCTCTTCCTGCACTGCGTTGCCCTGCACAAGCAGTTGTGCCGCTGATTTTCACTTTTTGCCACATCACAGCAGCCAACTTGAATATATATCTTATCAGGGCTTTTCTACAGCCTAAGTAACACAGACACCAGTCATGCACGGCAAAAAAAAAAAAAAAATGCGTGAGTTGCAATAAGAAAGTCATTGGTGAAAGAAACAAGTCTCATTAAACGTGGAAGAATGTGATCTGGTCAAGATGAGATTAAAGTTGAATTGTTTTTACCTTCTGTGCCAATGGCTATTGATTGTGGCTAAATAACACATTCTTCCCATGGTGATGACATGATGATGTAATGACAACATAATACTGCGACAATGCTTATCGTCAGTATGGACAGGAAAACTGTCCAAATACAGGGCAAACCAAGAAGAAAACATGCTGGAGGCTGTAAGACATGAGACTAAAGCTAGACAACAACCCTAAATATGTTACAGTTGTACAGTTTAAATCTGTACCAAAAATCTAATTAAGATTGTGTGCCAACACCCTATATAAACTCTGAGTTTGGAATATTTTGCAAAGGTAAGTGGTCAAAAAGGTGAGTTTTGTACCAGCAGCTGTCATTTAGACAAAAATTGATTCTAAAGGATACTGTCTGAAAGGAGGAACACTCAACACTTTTTATTAAAAAAATAATTAAAGCTATTCATCATTTCTCTTCCACTTCTCAACTACGCTCTACTTTATATTAGTCAGTCACATACCATTCCAAAAAGCACAGTGAAGTTTGCGATTTCAACATGACAAATCAGAAAAATGTCAAAGGTCATGAAAATTGTAAGGCCCCGCATCTTTATTGAAAAGTCACAGTTTCACTGGAGCATTTATCAAAATGACGGGAACTAGATTTCTAGACTTCTTTCCCAAATCAGTTACATAAAAGTACTTTTATGTTTATGTAGCTTTCCTTCCACTGCTTTCTTCCACCCAATCTGCAGATTTTGCAGGTGTGACACTTAAATCATAACAACTCATTTTCAACAACAATGTCAAAATAAAGTTTTGCATTTATGCCTCTGAAAGTTTAGGTGTGGGAAAAGTGCTTAGGTTTGATTGAAAGATTTGTAGGAACCCTGGATACAGTCACAAGAAAAGAGCAAAACAGAAACAAAAAGCCCTCTAGTTTCAGAGGAAAGGTCTGGCTTACACATCCCGCATGTTCAGACGATTTTATTGGCTGCAGCTCCCTATCTTCACTTAACTCAGGACCCACTCACCCTCACTCCTTCCTGCACCTTCCTCCTGGCTGCCTTCCATGCTCTGATATTTCACTACTGCCAGATGCCACATTAGAGCAGGCAATGTTGTTCACCCTGAGAGCAACACGCGCCTTCATCTGAGAAAAAGAGAGAAAGAGAAGGAGAGACAGAGAGAGGGAAAGAGCAAGAGAAAGAAAGAAAGAGAGAGAGATGGCAAGAAAGGAGTCAAATGATCCATAACATATTGTTCTGTCATTCGGAAATAGCATTATAAGGCATTGCCGTCCCTCCAGAGCGCAACACTCTGCCTTCCCTGAGCTCAGGTGGCATTTTATGTACACGCTTTACTCTGATAGAATGACTATTTTGAGGCAAAACATAAAAAAATGGTAATTGAATAATTGTGTAATGATAAAGTAAATCACTTTTTTTTTTTATCCTGTCCTGACAGATCAGGCAAGAAGTGTCTGATCTGGTTGCCTCGCAGTGTCAGAGATTGAGATGAAGTCAGGAAACTGACAACATGAAGCAAAAAAGCTGTGAAATGACTAATAAATCAGCAAAGAAAACGGCGTAAAATTACACAGATTTGTTTTTGTTTTCAGCACTCAGTCTGGAGAAGTAACTGTAAAATGATTGTTACAATCACCTGAATATGAAGATGTGTTTTGTTTTTCTGACACCCTGCTGCTGCTATCTTTGTGCGTCCTGTTTTTGAAGTAAGAAAGGAGGTACCTTTTGAATTGGCCCCAGTGTGTTGACAGAGTCTGCTGCTCGTCTGGCTGGATGACACTTGGTTAAAAAGAACATTTTTAGGAGGCTAAAGTTTATTCACTGCATAAAAACACAAAGAGGGAGCATTTTCACAGCTTTTATCGTCCTTCGGAACAACTCTGTAAGCATAAAACCCTCGGAGTATGGCACTGTCTGCTGCTCTACGCTTATTATAAACATATTCTTGGAAATTTAGTTCTAAACCGTTCCAAGAAACACTTGCTAAGCTAATCTTATGTCATTGTTGTGAGCCTAATATAATGTATCTTCTCATTTCATGAGATGGATGCATTGCTTCACTCTTCCATCTATGTGTCAGTAAGTTATGCTGAACTATTTCTGTTCCTTCTCATACATGCGGCTAAGTCATGTTGGGCACCTCCTTGGCAGTGAGCCGTGTTATTCAGGGCATCATTGTCGTGAATAGCCACTCACTTTGCACTAGTTGATCACCTGAATTTCTTGAGAAAAAATGTTCTCTCGCCAAACCGACAACTGACTTTTTTTTTTCTTGCATATACATAAACAAGTGAAGAGGCTTACTAAAATGACACATAATACCTTTGCACATGATCCTATTACTCCGCCATATGAAGTCGTCTCTCTCCAAATGTGTGTGAACCTTCGTCTCAGTGATCCCATTTGCACAGGGGGGACGTGGTGAGATCTATAAATGTAATCCTCTTAATGGCATCCTCCCCGTGTGGGAGAAATGTTACATGGGATCTCACATGTTCAAAGAAAGGCAAATCAATGGATGTTTTTTTTTTTCTTTAAAAAACTAAAGGCATTTACTGTGTGAAACCTTGTATCAATTCTTCAAAAGCTCTAAAACTTTGGGATATCCTAGCACGGTTCCCAGATGAACTACACATCTGTGGCAAGTGTGCGCTCATTTGTATGCGGCAGTTTGGCTCTCGCTACAGGGTTCATTCGGTGCTGATCGATGGAAGCTGCAAGTGTGCGAATGAACGGGTGCACCCCTGCAAATTAGGCCTTTCCCCGTTTCATCTCTAAGCTCGTGTTTGGAAACGATGAGAGTGGGTGCCGTTTCTGAGCGTGCATGTCCTCCCATTGAAGTTTTCCACTTATGTGTTCGGTATGGTAAAGCTCTCCCATCAACCCCTTTTAAAACTGGAGCAGAACAAGCTCCAACGTTAGCATTAGTCAGGGCCATCACTTTGCTTACTCCTCCTTTTAGGCAGGTGGAATGGCGAGTTAGGCTGGGTTGTTACATCCCTAATTATTCTCACTTGTCCCCGTTAATCCTCGAGCGCCAAGGAACAGTGCAGATGCAGCGAAGGGTGCAGCTGCCAAAAGGAAGCACATCTGTGGTCCAGGAAAAAATTTATAAATAAATATACAAGAGAGGAACACAAATGTAGTAGGAGAGGATACTAGTCGCAAAACGACGACTTTTCAAGAGGCGGAAATTTCTTGGCACCAGCAGGTGTACCGTAATTTAGAGAGGATTGTATGGTGCTGAGACTTGGATATGGGGGAAAGAAAGAAAATTTCAGAGACGTTACTTGTAAAAGTTTGTAAAAGATATATATATTCTGAGACTCAAACTGAGCTACACACTTTAGCCTCACTGTAATAAGTAAATTTAAGCAAGGGTTGTGCGATAGTAGGAGAAAAGATAATTGCTACGCTGTCGTTGAAGAACATTTTCCTTATATTTACTTTGTGAAGAGCTGACTTATCTTTTCCATTAAAAGAAGAAAGATGTTATCAAAGGCAGTGAGAAGTTATGTAAGCGGCTAAATATATTGTTGACATAAATGTGTTATGTATAAATGTATAAATGTGCATTGAAATAAAATACTAAATAATGCATTCAGGTAGTCTTCTGAATTGAGATTGTGCAAACACTGAAATTACAATAATGAGTGTGATCTCACCGTATGTTCTGTATTTGTGGTCAGTTTAGTTTAAATGTTCCATAAAATATGCAGTAGATGTATATATACACCAGTGTATGCAGCTGTCCCAACAGAAACAAATATTCAGAGACAGAAAATCAAATGGCATTAAAGTTTAATCAAAATAAGAGCAGTTATGATAAAGCCTTTATAAAAACAATTCAAGTCATTGCAATGTAAGTTTTTCAATTAGCAAAATTTATTCTACTATTCTGTGTACATGGGTGTTTTTTTTTTTTTTTTCCACAGACTGGTTGTAATTGACCACCCTTGAGGCCAATCTCAAGCTAATTGCAAAAATGTCCATAGGATGTGGAATATACAGGAGAGTGTTCAGTTGATCAGAGGCCCACGTCTACCACATCAGGTGAAATCCCAGGATGTGCGAAGACGACCCAGAAACAAGCTAGAAGATACTTGCTGTGAGATACATGGGATGCTATAAGAAAATGGCTGGGATGCTGTACAGAAACATCTGTGTAAAACACAAACCGGAGACCCCTTGGTCTCCACCACCTTCCAAGGAAGGCAACTGTACTACAGGTGGTCATCAGAGCACCTGGGTCAGTGAACCCCAACCTGGAGAAATCCAACAAATACCTGAAGAAACATTAGCTACCTCAGTCCAGCAGAGCTCTGTCATAGAAACAGCTATGATACTGTGAAGAATCTCAAACTCCCAGGCCACTGGTAGAAAACCAGAGCTTGAGATGAAGAGCCGTCCAACAGGGGGGGATGACGTATATATATTTTTTTTATTATTGTGTGTGAATAGTTTCCTATAATGTGTGGCATTTAACCAGAAATATGTTTGCTTATTATTGCTCTCCTAAATTTTCTTGAACTAGATTGCATTTTTGAAGTTTATGATTTATCCTCCCAAATGAATAACAATAGTTCAGCCCACTGGGACTCCCCCCCCGACCCCACTTTATCAAGTGCTGACCTCGAGCTTTGAAATAAAACTCATCTCGGTACATTCATTTTCTTTCTGTTTCTTCAGTTATGCTCATATTCAATATTCATTTGCATTATGGTATTTTTCCACTTCAATAAAATAATAAATAGCACTGTTAGAATAGAGAGGGAACAGTGAGATGTGCAAACACAATCTTTATAGATTAGTCGATAGTAACTGCTGTTTTTTTTAACTACTGTAGGATTATATCTTGTTACGATTGGCGGGAAGCATTGTGTATATTCTCAGACTCTTTGCTTATGCAAGTCTTTTTGCAGTTTAACCTGCCATGGCTGCCAGTTCCACTTTTCCAACCAATACATTCCAATGTGAAACTATTCAAATAGCCTCCAGTTTAATACGAAACAGTACTTCTGTAAACACTAAACAAAATATTTTAAAGGAAAGTAACCCAAATATAATCATGTAGAATTTAACTTGAATTCATTATTCACGTGGATATCAAAATGATGCAGGGCTTTCACTGATTCATTTCTAATCGGTATTTACCTTGGGCAGAAGAAAACATTTTTTGTGACTTTTTTCTTATTCATATACAGTCAAAATGACACATAAAGGCTCAATATTTGATCAAATGTCCCTCATTAAGTTATATAATGACAATTGTTCTTTTGCAGTGATTGAAGCAAATTGTGTTTGCTCTGTTTTAAAACCTAGTTGTTTTCAATCTTCAACAATTCAGATGTTGATTTCCATTATATTTACCGTATTTTCCGGACTACAGAGCGCACCTGATTATAAGCCGCACTCAGCACATTTGTAAAGGAAAAACCATTCTGTACACATATAAGCCGCACCTGTCTATAAGCCACACGTGCCTACATACAGACGGTAAACAGAAAGAGTTTTCAAAGTTTTAGTAATATACCTTAGCTTTTCTTTCCAAACAGTGCCTGTGACACGGCAGTAACACAGCAGCAACACGGTAGTAGCACAGCACTAACAGGGCTGGTTAAAAAAAACATACCGGTGAGAGTCGTCTTCATCTTCCTCCTGAGCACTGAGACGTGTTACGTTACATTAAACTTGCGTCTTCCTCTACACATATATTCCA